>PJEM01014864.1:0-32807 GCA_004023845.1 Helogale parvula | reverse complement strand
TGAGTTGGCCTCTGCGGACCTCGCAGTAAGTGAAGAGTGCTGGTATAGTCACTCGTGTCACAGAGTGTGCGGTTTCCCGGCCCTGCTCGGTCACTCGGGCAGGTTTCATGGAGAAGGGAGGTTCCTGGATAAACGTAGAGTGAGGGGAAGGAAGAAGGATGCAGGTGCTCCCCTGGTCCGAACGGCGTTCTGCAGGGCACTGACCTCTGGGCTGGCCGATCGGACACCTGTGTACCGCCAGCCTATCAGGAAGCAGGGGGCGGGGCATCTGGGGCCACGGGGCGTGCCGAATCGCCTTCCAATCAGAACGATAAGGGCTGCAGGCCGTCCTATCAGTTCGGGAGCGCGATTTCTCGACGCAGTGTCCAATCCGGTCTCAGGACCCGAGGCAACGCCCAATCAGAGCACAGGTGTGCGTCACGCAATGACATCGCTGTGCCCGGAAACCATTCAATCAGGCTTGTGGACTGGCGGGATCCCACGCTTTCCAAGGTGACTCTTAGAGCGCAGCTGGGTCACAACCATGTGCCTCACTCTGCTGTAGGCGGGGTGTCCGCATCCTCACCTGTCACAGCCCCAGAACCGCCGGGAAGGTGCCCTGAGAGCCTGGAGCGGGGCTTTGAGAGGCCAGTCGTGGGCCCAGGTCTCCCAGATCCTGGGGGTCTGGCCCCGACTTACAGCCGTCCTCCCGGGGTGTGGGGTTCTGGCGTCCCGTCCCGGGTTTGGGGTCACTGTAGGTCCTCACCCGACTCTCCGTCTTTGTCGTGGGGATGCGGGGGTCGTGGTCCCAGGACCCCAACCCCAGTTGTTTGCAAGGTAGGAGGACAGAGAGTGGAGGGCCTCCCACAGCTTCGGGGCTGGGGTCTGGGACGACCCCCGGGGACCTGTCCTGCCCCGACAGCTGTGGCCCCCACACACTGGTAGTTCTGCCCTCACGCAGGCCTGAGGTTTGGGTAAACGTCCTTGTCCACTGTTCTCCGGAGAAGAGTAAGTGTGTCGTTGAGGAAGCGCCTCCGAGTGCCGTCCCGTGTTGTTTGGGGGCGCAGGGTGGGAGCGCCACCAGAGCAGCGTCAGGGACGTCCTGCCGGGGCCCGTGCACACCGTTCCGCCCACTACGGGGAGGTAGGTGCGGGAGTGGTTAAAAATTCATAAAATTCTAAGGACTCTGCAAATTCAGTAATGTGGTCGGTTCTCCTTAGTTTAAAACTTGTTCTCATGAGGATAAAGTTAAAGGTTAACTGCTTTCTGAAGGTGTGAACAGTTTCCACTTGTATGAACCCACCCGGCGCCCTGGAGCCGCCCCTCCCGCCGTAGCCTTGGCCGCAGGGTGGACCCTGGGATTCTGCACCTGGTTGTCTCCGCACCAGATTGGGGTCCTCGTGTCATTCAGGTGACGCAGGACGCTGGAAGCCGGGGCCTCCCCTGGGCTGGGGACCAGCTGGCTGCCCCCCAGCTGGGCCTGGTGGGAGGGGAGGGAAGGGGGGGAGGGTCACCCTCGCCTGCAGGTGGCCTCCAGCGCCAGGGACCAGCAGGGAAGGGGCTGTGGCTGCCCAGAGAGGACGCAGGGCCCCGAGCTGGGGACGCAGTGCAGCTGTGCTGGGGGCGATCTGGGGCCGCCCTGGGCGTCCCCCGAGGACTGGTGCTGGCATCGTCCATGGGGTAGAGGGGTAAAGTGGGATCTGTGGAAACAGGAGGTCCGTGCAGGTCAGACTGAGGGAAGGCTCCGCGGGTTCAAATGCCGTTGGAAGGGTCATGAACGCAGAGCGTCTAGGGGTCACATCCTAATCTGGGAGGGTTTCTTCCCTGGTGAGAATGGGGCCCCTGAGGAGGAGGCGCAGGGCGTGTGGAGCTCAGCGTTTAGCCGCCTCGGGGGCTCGGGTCCCCTCATTCCTTCTGGCGTCAGCAGGGAGAGCTGGGTCCCCCTGTGGGACCAGGCGTGACCCTGGCCGTGGGGTGTCGTGTGCGGTGTGGGCGTCGCTGGCGCCTGCTCTGTTACTCGAGAGGCTCTCTCTGCCCGGGAGTCCAGCACGGGTGACACTTAGGACTTTGGGGCCGTATTTGCACCTTTAAGATTTGTATTTCTTGGTCATTCTGAGAGCATTGAGTGTTAAGGTGTGACGAAGCCAAGAGAATCGCAGAAATAAAATCGTATTTGGTTCATATTAAGTTTAAAAAGTAGGAATATAAATAGCGGAAGACCCCCCAGTAGAACAAGTCGGTCTCCGCGCCCTCGCTTCCCCCAGTGTGACATCTCCTGATTAGGTTTGTTGCTTTTTACGGCTCGACCCTCCTGGTTATTACCAAGCAGTGTTTCGTTTCATCTCGGTCAGCTGGTGCTCCCACTCGCATTCCGTTAATACCGCGCAGATGTCCACAGCGTCCGAGACACAAGCCGCGCCCGAGGCTGTGGGTCACCTCACTGGCTCATGCATTTGCTTTCTGCTCTTCTGTGGTCTCACAGGTCGTCTTTTGTTTCAGTGTGGTAGGCGACAGAGCTAGCGACCTTCTGGACTTTACCTCCGACTGAGTTCTCCCCACCCCGGGGAGGGATGGCCGGATGGCCGAGCTTGAGGTTATGGATGGACAAACCATCAATTGTTTCACGTCGTGACAATTCCGCCTTGGGGGTGCATGTTTGAATAGGGTGGGACCTTCATGGTGTAGATGCCATACTTCTGCCTGTGGGCCTGGCCTTGGGGACCGGAGTGGGGGCGGGCCTGGCCCCCTGGCCCTCCTACTGCTTCTCCGGAGGCAAACAAAGCATCAGGGGCAGGACGCTCAAAGCCTGCAGGAGTGAAGCCCAGGAACAGGGGTGTTGCAGGCTGGAAACGGGACGGGAAAGGAGGAGAAACAGCGGGAATCCAGTGCTCTGAAAACATTTCCTCCCCGCCCCCCTGGCCTCTGGGGAAGTGCCGTCGCCCTTGTGCTTGTAGGCACCTACTTGCCCGACGGTGTGCAGGCTTCACGATGACATAATTCAACGTTTCTTAGGTTTAAGTGACAAGAAAGACAACTTGTAGAGACCTCCGCTTGGGTTCGAAACGTCTCTCTAGCTTGCTCTGCATTCTCAGGGACGATTTCGCTGAGTATAGTCATTTAGTTTGATGCATAATTTTGCTCTTAGCATTTAAAAAAATTTTTATGTTTATTTTTGAGAGCAAGACAGAGCATGAGCAGGGGAGGGGTAAGGAGGGAGACACAGAATCTGAAG
This sequence comes from Helogale parvula, assembly GCA_004023845.1. NCBI lineage: Eukaryota > Metazoa > Chordata > Mammalia > Carnivora > Herpestidae > Helogale > Helogale parvula. Next base: position 29,596 of record PJEM01014864.1, on the reverse strand, counting down.
CAGGCTCCAGGCTCCGCCCCACAGGGCTCGAACCCAGGGACATGAGATCATGGCCTGAGCCGAAGTCAGTCGCCCAGGCGCCCCTGCTCTTAGCGCTTTCAATGTGCCAAGCCCTGTATTTGTGCTGCGATTAGTTCAAGTGAGAGATCAGTGTCAACCTTGTTAACCTTCAAAATAAAGTTCTTATTTTACCAACACACACACACACACGCGCGCGCGCACACACGTGTGTTTTGGGGTTTTTTTGTAAGTTGGTTTATTCACAGGCCGTGGGCGACTGCAATCTGGGACAAGCTGTGGCCGGACCACACGAGTCCAGAGCGCAAAGGAACAATCCAGTGGACCGTGGGGTTGGGGGGCGGCTGTGAGCCGAGGGCGCGCTGGAGGAGACCAGGGTTCAGCCGTGGGGCCGCTCGCCGGCTGGGCCAGCAGGGGCCAAGGCCGCTCTTCCTGCCGCTGGTGGAGCAGAGCGTTAGCCGAGGTCCTGCTGCCCCGAGAGGCCCCGCCTTCCGTGGGACCCGCAGGTGAGCACGAGCCGGGCCCCCGCGGGCCGCCTGGCTTCCTCCTGGCTCCATCCTAAAGCACGTTTCCAGTCGTTAATTTTCACACCTGCCCCTTTGATCAAGTTCTTTCCCCAAAAGCACTGCTCATCAAGAGTGCGTTTTTCCCCATTTAGTTGTTTTGTCCTTTGTCAAGAAGGGCCTTTCATGTGTCCCGTGTTGGGGGGACCGTGCAGGGCAGTGGGAACCACTTAGGGACGCACTGGAGTCACAAGGAAGGTTGGAAGGAGAAACTGTCGGGCATTTGCCAATTAAATATTCTGTCTTCTGAAGGTCGTAAGCTTTGGAGATCACCTCAAAGCATTGAGCTAGCATCACATTATTGGGTAGATCATTTATTTTTAATTTTTTAATGTTTATTTTTGAGAGAGAAAGAGACAGAAAATGAGCAGGGGAGGGGCAGAGAGGGAGAGGGACACAGAATCTGAAGCGGGCTTCAGGCTCTGAGAGGCCCAGCACAGAGCCTGATGGGGGGCTCGAACTTATGAACCGTGAGATCATGACCTGAGCTGAAGTTGGACACCCAACCGAGTCACCCAGGTGCCCCAGATACATCATTTTTTTAATGTTTTGAGAGGCAACAAAATACAAAAATTAAAGTCATTACATAGTAAAGAAGTAACTTGACAAATCCACGTTGTAAGATGAATCTAATCCGGGACCCTGGGTCTGAAGGCGGCTCCCTGGACTGTTCATTGGGACAAAGTCTCCCTGCGCAGGCGCCCGGAGTCCTGCCCGCTGCCCGGAAGGCCCCGCCGGCGACCGTGAGGGCAGATAGTGGGTCCCGCGCCCTGGGGAGGCCACCGCGGGGCGAACGCAGCTCGGGGGTGAGGTTGGTGAGAATAGCAACGCTTGAAACATGTTTTGAAATAGTATTTTTATCTCAAACTACTTGGAACCAAATGTGTTCTCAATAATACAGCCTCCAAGGTTGCAAATTAAGAGACCATGAACTTGGATACGAGTCCTACGTGAGTTACTAGGGCAACGGAAGGAGAGACTCCGCTTCTGAACGTTCTGTCCCTTCAGGAAGCTCGGGACGCTGCTGAGCGTGTTCTGGAAAGGCCGAAGCCCCTGAAAGAGCTCCTCCTCCGGCGAGTGCTTTGTAAACCAGGGCAGGGTGTCTCTCTGCACAGAGAGGAGAAGCGACAGTGAGGAGCAGGGCCCCAGGCCAGGGCCGGACATCTCGGGAAGACGGTGGCGCAGGTGTCGCCTGCCGTCCGGGAAACCTTGACTGTCACGTCACCACGCGCTGTGCAGGGCCGTCAGGGTTTGCTGTGTGTCCGGACGTGCCACGTGCATCCAGAGTCTGTTCCCTGGGGTGTGGGGACAGGAGGGTGAGGTGGGCAGATCCTGACGGCGGCCTTTCTGCCCCGGCCTGCGGTTCAAAGGGAACCTGGAGAAGGGAACGGGTGAATGGATGGGACAAGAGACACAAAGAATGAGAGCAAGACAGGAGGTCTGATCAAGCTCTAACGTTTATTCATGGCGGCTGATTATATAAGTGTGCAGGGGGAAGAAGGAATGCAGAAGGGGAAAAAAATGCTGGGGGAGGTACAAGGTACAGGGGACCTGCCCAAGGTTAACAGATGATAATCTCAGGCCCTGAGGCCATCAGTTATCCAGGACTTGACCGCTGCTTATCTTGCTACAACGGTCCACCAGAGTTCTTTTAATCCTTTCTTTGGCTCTCGCACCTGGCGCCTTTCCAGGGAGGCTGGAGAGAGCCGGGAGGGGCCTTGTCCGTGGAGGGACACAAGAGGCTTCAGGTCTCCGTCTCTCCCCCGGGAGGGCACGAGAAGGTCGGTTCCGAAGCCCGGTTATCTCCGCTCGAAGCGGCGGCTGCTTCCCACCGCTGAGCGCACCTCCCTCCCTCCTTGAGGGTCAGAGTCAGCGGGGGCCGGTGCGGCGGGCGAGCTGTGACTCTCAGGCTGGGCGCCCAGGAGCCCGGAGGGTGGACCGACCCCAGGGCTTCCGGACACGGGGTTGGGGTATGTGCGGTGTCTCACCAGGGTGTCAGCTGAGTGTCAGCAGTGCCGCTGAGGGCGGTCAGCCGAGCCCCAGGATACATCCAGCTTCACAGGCCTGACTCATGGGAGCAGCTGGCTGCCAGGTGGGTCCCCGGGTCACCGTGGAGTTTGAGAGGCGCTGCCCAGGCGGGGACAAGGTTTGGCCCGGCCCCGCGGCCACAGGACACGCATCTGGCGAGGGTTTCAGTCCAGGGAAGAAGCGTGTAAGCCCCGACGCACCGTTTTCATGTCCACGAGGGAGGAGCTGGGTGACGTCAGTCCCTGCAGATGGCTTTCTGGGCAGGACGCGGGCGGGCGGGACCGGCGAGGGCGGCGCTTTCTGGGGCTCTGCCAGTGTTTCATTGCCAGAGTGACTCCTTGACCGTGTCATCAGCCCGCGGCCTAGCGCGCGCCGGCTGAGTAGTGGGCACTGTGGCCTCTGTCCGGTCGGGCCAGAGTCTCACTCGGTTCAAACCAACGTTCTCTCTCTTTATTGAACCAATACGTTTTAGATTTTCAGTATTGTTCTTCCCCCTGTGAGGCCAACTACTGGGTATGTTTTGTTAATCTTTCCAAATTGGTCCTTTGGACCAAGACGCATATTTGGCTCTCCGTTTCTGGAGACTAGTGCTTTTCGGGGAAATATCAGTGAGGTGGTTTCCTTTGGGCCGCCTCGGAGTTTAGTCTGGAATGTCCGAGAACCTCCAAGCAGCTAGCAGAGGTATGGCATCCAAGGAATTTTGGACACAGGAGCCATTTGTAATTTTATCCCCACTGGAGTACAGAAGTCAGAATTTGTGTAATATTCCAAAAGTATGAGCTGCCGCAGAGCGTGCTGACTCTGGGTGTGTCTGCGGTTTTGCCCTTAGGTAAGTCGAGCTACGGAAGGGAGTCGGCTCAGTACTGGGCCCACGCGGCCGCAGGGGAGGGGCTCCGGTAGTGATTTCAAACACACTCAGCAAAGCACACTCAGCACCTCAACATTATCATCCTTCAGAGAAAACCTGCAGGAAACCATAAAACCGTGCCTCAGTGGGGCGCCTGGGGGGCTCAGTGGGTTAAGTGTCCAGCTTCGGCTCAGGTCAGATATCACGAGCTCTGAGTAAGGGTCTGTGCTGACCGCTCAGAGCCTGGAGCCTGTCTTCGGATTCTGTGTCTCCCTCTCTCTCTCACCCTCCCCTGCTCATGCGGTCTCGCTCTCTCTCTCAAAAATAAAAAAACGTGTAAAAAAAAAAAAACCAAACAGGGGTACGATCCTGATTCAGACAATGAGCAAACATGGTTAGTTAAAGGCTACTTGGGTAGATTCCCCATCTTAAAGGAAGCGCAGAATTTTCTCTGAGGACAGTTTGGAGTTGAGTTAGCTGTCTGAGCGGGTTCCTCGGGCCCGTGTGCGGTCCTAAACTCTGTTCCAGCCGCAGGCCTAGGAAGAGCTGCTATGTTTGCCTGCGGGGGGGGCTTCCATCGCATGTTCCAGCATCTTGGCAGAGGGGAGGGTCTGTTACTCTAAATCCCTTTTAGGATTTCCCGGCGGGCCAGCTTCACCCCGTGTGTGGCCTGACCCTCCCCAACCCACACGGGGACTAGCTGATATCAATCTGAGAAACCGGTTTGGGAAGCTTGAATTACTGTTAAATTCTGCATCAAGCCTACGGAGGTCTTCAGTCGCTGTGGGACACTCGTTCACTCTGGCTCGTAGTTCAGGGAAGAAATTGGGGTTTGTTTGGATCATCAGAAAATTTAAAGGGGGCAGGTGTTTGGGTTTTTTTACTGTTTTTATTTTATTGTTTCTTGTCAAGTTGGTTTCCATGTAACACCCAGTGCTCATCCCCACAAGTGCCCTCCTCCATGCCCATCACCCCCTCTCCCCCTCCCCCATCAGCCCACAGTTTGTTCTCAGTATTGGAGTCTCTCATAGTTTGCCTCCCACCCTCTCCCCAATTATTTTTCCCCCTTCCCCTCCCCCATGGTCCTCTGTTAAGTTTCTCCTGTTCCACATCTGAGTGCAAACATATGGTATCTGTCCTCTGCCTGACTTATTTCACTTAGCATGACACCCTCGAGGTCCATCCACTTTCCTACAAATGGCCAGATGTCATTCTTTCTCATCGCCATGTAGTCCTCCGTTGTGTATATATACCACATCTTCTTGATCCGTTCATCGGGTGATGGACATTTAGGCTCTTTCTATGACTTGGCTATTGTTGACGGTGCCGCTATGAACATTGGGGTACGTGTGCCCCTCTGCATCAGCACTGTGTCCCTTGGGTAGATCCCCAGCAACAGCACTGCCGGGTCACAGGGGAGTTCTGCTGATAGTTTTTGAGGAACCTCCACACCGTTTTCCAGGGCGGCTGCACCAGTTCGCATCCCCACCAGCCGTGCAGGAGGGTAAAGGGACAGGCTTTAAGAGGCTCAGGGGAGGAAGGATCAGGGCCATTTTCACAGGAACAGAGACTTCCAGCGGGAAGAGAGGAAGAGGGTGATAGAGGCAAACTTGTCTGTTTTTTCTATTGTTACTTGTGACTTGACGTCACAGCTACGTAATCATTCCCACATCCAACGTCGTGAAGCTCTTTTCCTATGTTTCCTTCCGAGAGTTTTACTGTTTATGTAGGTTCTTGATCCATCTTGAGTTAATGTTTGGGGCGGTGCTAGCGAAGGTTCCACTTTGTTCTCTCACAGGGGTGTCCAGTCTCCCCGGCACCATTTACTGAAATGACTGTCCTTTCCTCACTGACTGGTCTTGGCACACTTGTCAAAATCCGTTGACCATGTATGCAAGGATTTACTTGCGGGTTTTCTGTTTTAGCGGCTCGGCCTCTATGTCTATCTTTATGCCCTTCCCATGCTGTTTTGATTATAGTAGCTTTGTAGTTAAGTTGTAAGCCACAAAGAGGGAGACTTCCAAATTTTGTTGCTTTTGAAGATTGTTTTGGTTCTCTGGGGTCCCTGGAGAGTCTTTATGAATATTAGTAGGGGTTTCTATTTCTGCAAAGAAAAAGCCATTGGAATTTTGATAGGAATTGCATTGGATCTATAGATTGCTTTGAGTAGTACTGACATTTTAAAAATACTGCCCTTATACTCTGGTTTCTCTTCAGATCGTATAAATCTTTCGCCTTTTTAAAAATACTGCCCTTTTTTTTAGTGGGGGAAGGGGGGGCGCCTGGGTGGCTCAGTTAGTTCAGTGTCTGATACTTGATTTTGGCCCAGGTCATGATCTCACAATTTTGTGAGAGTGAGTCCTATGTCGGGCTCTGTGCAGGCAGCGTGGAGCCTGCTTGGGATCCTCTATGCCCCTCCCCCACTCACACACACACACACACACTCTCTCTCAAAATATATAAACTTAAAAAAAAGTACTGTCTTTTTTTTTTTTTTTTGGAGAGAGAGAGATCACACACAGTGTAGGGAAGGGGAGAGAGAGGGAGAGAGAGGTAATTCCAAGCGCAGACCCCAACAGAGGACTCCATCTCACAAACCATGAGGTCATGACCGGAGTCGAAATCAAGAGTTGGATGCTTAGCCGATTGAGCCACCCGGCGCCCTTAAAAATACTGTCTCTGAATCATGAGTATATGATGTGTTTCCATTATTCAGATCTTTAATTTCTTTCAGCAATGATTTGTAGTTTTATCTGAGTCTTTTGCCTCATTGGTTAATTCCTAAACATTTAATACTTTTTGATGCTGTTTTAAATGGAATTTTTTGTAATTTCCTTTTCAGATTGTTCATTGTTTAGAAATCAAACTAACTTTTGTGGTTTTATCCTGATGTTTTGCTAATTTCATTTATGAATTCTGATGGGTGTGTGTGTGTGTGTGATCTTTAGAGTATCCCACACAGAAGACGTAGAGATCATTTTTATTCCTTCCCAAGTTGGATGCTCATTTCCTTCCTTGCTCGGCTGCTCTGGGCGGGACCCGGCGCTGTGGTCAACGTCTTTCTTGTTCCTGATCTCTTTCTTGTTCCTGATCACAGCGCAAAGGCTTTCAGGTCCTCACCACTGAGTGTGATGCTCCGCGCGGGGGTTTCACATGTCGATCTGTGTCACACTGAGGCGGTCCCGTTCCGCGCCGGGTTGATGGAGGGTTAATGTAAAAGGGAGTTGGATTCTGTCGCTGTTTCTGCAGCATTTAAGATAATCGTTTTATTTTTTTCTCTTCATTCTGTTAATGCAGCAAATTGCACGGTCAGTTTTTGTCACATCCCAGGGATGAACTTCACTTTGTCACGATGCGCAGTCCTTTGGTGTGCCGCTGACTTCTGGCCGCCAGCGTTTTGTTGGAGTTCTGTGTGCAAATTCACAGGGGACATAGGTTTGTGGTTTTGTTTCCTTGTAGAATCTTTGCTTTTTTATTCAGGGTGGTGCTGGTCTCCCGGAATAACTGGAGACATGTTCCTTCCCTCCTCTTCGATTTTTTGGAAAATCTCGGTAGGGATTCGTATTCTTCTTCCAATGTTTGGTACAGCAGCGAAGCCTTCAGGTTCGGGACTCCTCTGCGGGACAGTTCTGATTTCTGATTCAATCCCCTTCTTAGTTGATTTCTATTTGGATTTTCTGTTTCTTCATGATTAATTCTCGGTAGATTTTGTGTTTCTAGGAATTTTCCCATCCCATCAAGGTTGGCTGACTTGTTGCCGCACATTTCTTCATAGTATTGTCTCGTAGTCCTTCTATTTCTGCAGACTCGGGAGCAAGGTCCTGTCATTCCTGATCTTAGCGATTGAGTCTTGTTCTCAGTCTACGTCGCTAAAGGTTTGTCAATTTCGTCGATCTCAAAGAATCAAGTTTTGGTTTCACTGATTTTCTCTATATTTTTTTTTCACTTATCTCTGCTCTAATTTCTAGTTTCTTATTTCCTTCCTTCTGCCAGGTTTGGGTTTGGCGCCCCTTCCTCCGCGTCGGAGGCTGTGGAGTCAGGTGGCTGTGTTTTCATAGACGGACGTGCGCACACATTCTCCCTTAGCGATGCGTTGGCCGCACTCTGTAGGTTTTGGTAAATTTATCCTTTTCATTTCTCTCAGGGACTTTCAGATTTCCCTTGTGATGCCTTCTTTGTGCCTTTTGAGCCATTTGAAAGTATGATAATGAACTGCTGCCAGAAAACGGTGCCGCTGGAAGGGAAGCCAGACGCTGCTGGCCGATGAGGGTGAAGGTCGTCGTGCTCTTAGTCACTGCGCCCGCCCGTGCGCGTCTCTGTTTGAATGAAACGATAGCAATTTGAAATACTTGGAAGTAAAATCTTACTAAAATAATGATAAAGATAGTAAATTAGCGTAATGTTCCTAAGGGCGCACAAGTTCTACGTGGAGGATAGTTGTCGTCCTGCTCTTCTCATAGATGTTTCTCGGGTTTTACAGAGAAATAGGCGGGGGCACCTAACATAGAGGGTGACTGAAGGACATCTGGTGGCAGATGTACCATGTACCTTTGTGGGGTCATTGGCAGTTGTGACACCGTTGGGTGTGACTGCGCATGTGTCGAGCTGATTGTGGGGGCGGGGAGTGTGTCCTTGGGACGCGGACTCCGCCACCGCTCCAGCCTGCGCACCTCACGCCAGACGCCTGCTCCCCCGTGGGCTCGGGTGCGCGTCCCTAGTGACACGTCTCAGCGGCAGGGCACGTCTGTTCTCTGTGGGAACCTCTGCGCTGGAAGAGAGCTTGGGACAGGCCTGGGGAGAGACCCACTACTGAAGCCCACGGATGACAATGCCCCCAAACAGGTCCCCTCGGGAAGACTGGGCTGGGCCTCCGTCTCATGGCCACACATTGCCAAAGGACTGACAGGACTCCACGTCTAGTCACGGTCACTGCCAGATTTCTCATCGGGAAAGGATGTAGGTCCCTGGACCCGAGTTCCGGAAGCAAGGCCCAGGCTTTTAGCTTCTCCCACAGGAGGCACCCAGGGTGCACATCATGAATTGTTTGTGACAACTCGTGCAGACTGTCTCCAGCCAGGGGGGCTTGGCATGGAGTCAGCGGCAAGGGCTTTGTGGGGTCGCTGCTCACGTGGGTGCGCCTGCCTGTCACGTGCCAACACTCCAGACTCCCAGGAGTCCCCCGGGGATCACGCTGCTGACGCAAACAGCACCGACGGAGCAGGCCCGCTGTGTGTGGTCTGGTCCACAGTCCAGGCCTTTGGCCCTTGGTTTACAGCAAAACAGTTACCTGTGTGAAGCGTACGGCAGGATGATGATCTGATCTCCGGTTATGATGGTTAAGGACAGCGGACTTGGGGGAAAGAAAGGCTCTCCTTAGCAAGGCAGCTGGATTCCTCCTTGAACTTGCGGGTCCCCCTTCGCCCCTTTTGCCCGGCGTCTCGATTCAGACACAACGCAGCTCTGCCCAGTCGCTGGAAGCTGACCGTCTCCCGCAGCTCAGGCAGTGTCCGCACAGGTGACACACGCAGGAGGTACAGTCCCGAAGGACGCAGCCATCTGGGGGCCCTGAGCTCACGGTGGCGCATCAGGCAGCTCCGACTCAGAGGTCCCTGTGCGGCCTCTCCTGTGGCCCCTTCTGCCCCCAGAGCTCTCTGTCCCATCCAGGTATGTCTTTCATGTTTTATTTACTTTTGAGAGCAAAAGACAGTGCAAGCAGGGGAGGGGCAGAGAGGAGACGAGACACAGTGCAAGGCTCCCCGCCCACCGCCTGTGGGTCCTCACACCAGGGACACCTGCTTTGCTGGAGAGGAAGCAGAGTCCAGACAGGTGCGGAGCTTGGCTCAAGTCCACACGTGGGACTCAAACCCACGAACTGTGAGTTCATGACCTGAGCCGAAGTCGGATGCTCAACCGACTGAGCCCCCCAGGCGCCCCCATTCCTTGATTTTAGAAGAACTGCCTCACTCCCAGACGGCTTGTCCCCTTCCCTGGCCAGCCAGTGTCTGCAGGGGCTCGTACGGGAACTACAGGCCCGCGGGCCGGGCCAGCCGTCTGCGCTCGGACGCTCACAGCTCTTTGGAAGGGTGGCGGGAGGCTTCCTTCGGGAAGGATTCTGAGAAACAAGGTGAACACTGGCCTCTGCCTTCCCGTCACTTCACTCGACACCAGACTTGTGTCCCAGGTAGCTGTTATAACATGACATTTTAAAATTTGTTTTGTTAATTTTTTTCATGTTTATTTTTGAGAGAGAGGGAAAATATGAGCAGGGAAGGGACACAGAGAGAGGGAGACACAGGATCCGAAGCAGGCTCCAGGCTCGAGGCCCTGAGCTGTCAGCACAGAGCCTAATGCGGGGCTCGAACCCATGAACCGTGAGATCATGACCTGGGCCAAAGTTGGACACTTAACTGACTGAGCCACCCAGGTGCCCCCATGATTTGCTTTAAACCTAACTGTATACATTTTGAGAATAAAATTCTGGGTATATGAGGGCTGCTCAGAAAATAGCATTAAGGGGCACCTGGGTGGCTCAGTTGGTTAAGCATCTGATTCTTGGTTCCGACTCGGGTCATGATCTTAAGATTTGTGGGTTTGAACCCTGCATCAGGCTCCACACTTATAACACAGAGCCTGCTTGGGAGTCTCTCTCTCTCTCTCTCTGTCCCTCCCCCACTTGCGTGCACATGCTTGCTCTCAAAATAAATAAAAACTTAAAAAAAAAAACTTACCAGAACGAAAAGTCCTTGAATGTGTACAAACCTAGTAACACTGAGTAAATGTTGCCTAAATTGGTAACTCGTTCCTGTCACACTCCATACTTGCAGCGGGACTTTTCATGTGTCCCCCGAGTGAGAAAAGTAAAACCATCTCTGAGCATCTGTGTCGGGAGAGCGCATGGAGATCCCGACGTCTGAAGTCTGAGAGTGACAGTCGGGTGCTGCTGTTTTGCGGGCACTCTTGATTAAAAGGGGCGGGATCCCTAGAGCAGCTGGCAGTCTGTGTCCAGTCTGCTTTCTCTCTCAGGCATGTGTGACCGCTAATGAACTTGAACCTGGAAGCCTACAGGGAAGACATTTAGGGCAATACTCCCAGCCTGCCCACTTTTCCGTGACGAAATCTGGTCGAACCAGCCCCAGCTCCATCTGTACGTTTCTTTCGGGCAAAAGTCTCTATTCTTAATTCAGAGCTTGCTGTCCAGTTCGCGTGGAGAGCCAGGAAAAGAGCAAACTGCAGGAAACGAAGATCGCTCTTTGTAGAGTTTGACAGACTTACAAAATTTTGCATCAAACTGACTAGGAAGAAAAAAGAAATACAGAAGTGATACCCACCACGTGCCATACTGGAACAGTACGAAAACGACAAAATTACTGAACTTCTGTTATTCTGATGATACAGAAAAACAATGGTTTCGGGGCACCTGGGGGCTCAGTCGGCCAAGTGTCTGACTTCGGCTCAGGTCGTGATCTCACGGCTCCTGAGTTCGAGCCCCACGTCGGGCTCTGTGCTGACAGCCTAGAGCCTGGAGCTGCTTCGGATTCTGTGTCTCCCTCTATCTCTGCCCCGCCCCCATTCGTGTCGCGCATGCTCTCTCTCAAAAGTAAGCATTTAAAAAAAAAAACCACTACAGTTTTGTTAGTCTCAGCCTGTCCGTAGCGACGCTGTTGGCTAGGAACACCGAGGGGCACCCCATCCCCCCGGCCGCACTTGCGGTGGGCGCCCCCACGTGCCCCCTCCAGACCCAGTGCGGTGAGCGGACTGTTCCTTGTGGCTCTTCCCAGGGCTGTTAGATGCGCCTCACCGACAGCCGCCATGGAACTTTCAGGAACAAGGCGTGTCACAAGTCCCGGAGCCTGCGCGGCTCACCGAGGCCACAGAGCAAGGGTGTGGGTTCGGGGCGAGGGCAGCCCTGGCGCTCTACGCACGCAGGGGGCAGGCGGAGAGGGTGGCTCCTGCCCGCTGCTCTGAGGGCAGCCGTCTTTGGGGACCCGCAAGGTGGACTCCCGAGGGAGCTCTGGCGTGGGCGTCCCGGCAGGCACGCGCCCCGCGATACGGCAGAGTCCAACTTTCTGTCACGTTAAAAGCACACTTGGAGTTACTGTGGTTCAAATGAACGACCAAGAAAGCCTGGAAAATCGGGGGAGGGGGAATACTATTCAAACCGATGCCCTCTAGCTGAAGGGAGACTTGGAGAATTATTTCTCACATGAATATTTATTGGTGAAAGAACTGGAAATTCACTATTTAGGGGTCCATTTTTAAAAATTTATTTGAGAGAGAGCAGGGGAGGGGCAGAGACTGAAAGGGGAGGGGGGGCGGTGGGAAACGGAGAATCCCAAGCAGGCTCCGTGCTGCCAACACAGGGCTCGAACCCACGAACTGTGAGATCAGGGCCTGAGCTGAAGTCAAGAGTTAGACCCTCTGGGCTCCTGGGGGGCTCGGTGGATACCTGGGGAGAAGGGAAGGGTTTCCCGCACTGTTCACACGTGAAGGACTTCTCCCCGGGGTGCGCCGCCGCGTGTCTTCGGGGGGCCGGAGGCTCACTGAGGCTCGCCCGCCCTCCTCACGCCTGCGCGGCTTCTCCCCAGGAGTCCGCGTGCGGCCCGGGCCGGCGAGCTCCAGGGAGGCCGCGCTGCTTGCATTTACCGGTTTTCTCCCCTGGGTGGCGCTTTACGTGTGCAGAGAGGGAGCAGGGCTGCGGACCGGTCTCCCCCATCACTGCCCTGCGGCTCCCCTCCAGGGGGCGCCATCGCGTGCCTTTCAAAGCCCGAGGGGTAAGTGCGGACGTTCCCGGACCGGGACGCGGCTTGTGGCCCCGGGGAGGGAGGGGTGAGGGCCAGGGGGCGGTCCCGCGGGCTCCTCCCCAGGGCGCCTTCCCGGGCGGCCGAGGCTGGAGCGGTCACGGAGGGTTTTCCCTGCAGTGTGAATCCGCACGTGCTGAGTGAGGGAGTGGAAATAAGGAAAGGTCTCACCACCAGAGCGTTTCTCTCGAGTGTGAGTTCTCAGGCACGTGGGACAAACGCAGGCTGCGGCGCCCCCGACCCCGATGCGGGCTTTGTCCGCAGTGAGATCCGACCTGCCTCCCGAGGGAAGAGGGGCGCACGCAGCCATGTCCACACCTGGCGCGTTCACAGAGTTTTACTCCAGTAGAAGTATTTTCGCGGGGCATCAGGACGGGGAAAGGGGCCGCACGTGTCTGTGTGCCGATTTCCTTCATCGCGTTCCCGGAACCGGCCTGTCACAGGATTTCTGTTAAAAGTCAGAAGTACATTATCAATGTCATGTTTTATTAATGGTTTGTTATCAGCAACTAATAAGGATTATAACTAGATGACTAACTCGTTTTTAGTTCACAGGAAACTTTTCTACCCGCTGTGAATGGTCTCAGAGTTCATTACATGCCCAGTGGGTTCACTGTTCATTACTCAGTGTCACATATGGGTCTTCTGACTCATTTATGCTTCAAACATTCAGTGTCTCCGTCTTTCATGACACATTAAACTTCTGTCCCGGGATTGCAACTTCCTGACCTTGTGACCGCGGCTCACCTCCAGCGTCCTGGATGGTTCCCGGGCTGGTCTTCAAAGCCATGGCCTGCCCAGTGTTCTTCTAAAATGTAGGCACAAGAATTATTTCTTGTGAATTTTGCCATTTTCTGTTCGTTAGATATGTTTTTCTCTCACGCACATACCGTGGAACCAACCCACTGGCTTTAAATAATCTGAAACGAAGAGGCGAATGGACATTTTAATGGAAGAAGGCACTTGTGAGCAAAGACAGACTTTTTGCTAACTTTAGAGCTTTCAGAACCCCGTCAGCGGCAGGCAGAAGGGGTCAGAGCGCACTGTGTACTAACGACGGTCACCAGGGCTCCAAGGAGAAACCCCGCCGCGAACCGAAGCAGCGCGTGAGGCCGGGACGCGCACCGCGGAAGCCGAAGGAGCGTAGATCCTCTAAACCGAGACAAACATAAAATCTCCAGGAAACGCATACATTCCCACTACTGTGGGGACATTACTAGATTCCGGGTCTGTGACGGCTGTGACCACATCGGTCTTACTTACCAATGTATTCCTTTTCCAGATTTCAAATCTAGGAAAAGCACTGATGAGAGAGAGTTGTAGGCCTGAAGCCATCCTCACCCACGGAGACCAGGTTCTGGAAGGTTTCCAGCATCACATCTCTGAAGAGGTTCTTCTGCACAGAATCCAGCAAACACCACCCTCCAAGGTGAGGTCCACAGCCGCGTCCTCAAAGGCCACCGAGTCCTGAAATACACAAGTGTGTGCAGGAGGAGGGGTGAGTCTGAGCGCACGGGTCACTGGGTTCATAGAAGTTTCGAGACGGAGCCTCTGGTCTCACAGTCTGCGCTCTGACTGCTGATCGGCTTCCTCAGCCACTAAGGCATCAGCCTCCACTCTACATTTACCGTGACCGCGCGTGTGTCACTCCTTTCTATCATTAAGGCCGAGAGAGAGATGCCATGCGTGTGAAAAAACACTTCTGTTGGAAAGGATGCAGTAAAAGGGTAACAGATTTCATTATCCAAACCCATTTCAGTAATCCTTTAGGACTCCTTAAACTGGGACCTAAAGCACATTCTTTAGGACTTGACCAGCCCCTGGGAGGAAACATGGAAACCCTCGAAATACACTGTTAACTCTGTGTGTTCGGGGGGGGGGCCTTGGGCGTCGCCGAGCTCATGCTAACAATGTGATTTCTTTTTAAGTTTCTTTTTTTTTTTTTAATTTTTTTAATGTTTTATTTATTTTTGATACAGAGAGAGCCAGAGCATGAGAGGGGGAGGGACAGAGAGAGAAGGAGACACAGAACCAGAAGCAGGCTCCAGGCTGAGCTAGCTGTCAGCACAGAGCCTGACGCGGGGCTCGAACCCACGAACGTGAGATCTGACCTGAGCCGAAGTCGGAGGCTCAACCGACTGAGCCACCCAGGCGCCCCTCTTTTTAAGTTTCTTACTTTACTTTTAAAAATTTACAACCATGTTGGTGAGCATATAGTGCAACAGTGATTTCAGGAGTAGATTCCTTAATGCCCCTCACCCATGTAGCCCATTCCCCTCCCACACCCCCTCCAGTAACCCTGTTTGTTCTCCGTATTTAAGAGTCTCTTATGTTTTGTCCCCTCCCTGTGTTTATATTATTTTTGCTTCCCTTCCCTTATGTTCATCTGTTTTGTATCTTAAAGTCCTCATATGAGTGAAGTCATATGATATTTGTCTTTTTCTGACTAATTTCGCTTAGCATGATACCCTCCAGTTCCAAACACGTAGTTGCAGATGGCAAGATTTCGTTCTCTGTGACTGCCGAGTAGTACTCCATTGTCTATATATACACCACATCTTCTTTATCCATTCATCCATCAATGGACTTTCCATACTGTCGCTATTGTCGATAGCGCTGCTGTAAACATTGGGGTGCTTGTGCCCCTTTGAAACAGCACCCCTGTGTCCCTCGGGTAAATACCTAGTAGTGCAAGGGCTGGGTCACAGGGGAGTTGTATTTTCAATTTTTTGAGGAAACTCCATACTGTTTTCCTGAGCGGCTGCACCAGTTTGCATTCGCACCAGCAGTGCAAGAGGGTCCCCTTTCTCCGCATCCTCACCAAAATCTCTTGTTGCCTGAGTTGCTAGTATTGTCCAGTCTGACAGGTGTGAGGGGATATCTCCGTGTGGTTTTGATTCGTATGTCCCGGATGATGAGCGATGCTGAGCATTTTTTTATGGGTTGGCATCTGGATGTCTTCTTTGGACAAGTGTCTGTTCATGTCTTTTGCCCATTTCTTCACTGGGTTATTGGTTTTTTGGGTGTGGAGCTTGAGAAGTTCTTTCTAGATTTGGGACACTAGCCTTTCATCTGATACGTCATTTGCAAATATCCTCTCCCACTCTGCCAGGTGCCTTTCAGTTTTGCTGACTGTTTCCTTTGCTGTGCAGATTTTTATTTTGATGAGGTCCCAATAGTTCATTTTTGCTTTTGTTTCCTGTGCCTCCAAAGGAGTTGCCACGGTCGAGGTCCAAGAGGTTTTTGCCTTCTTTCTCTCCAAGGATTTTATTTTGATGGCTTCCTGTCTTACATTTAGGTCTTTCATCCATTTTAAGTTTAATTTTGTGTACAGTGTAAGAAAGTGGTCCAGGTTCATTTTTCTGCATATTACTGTCCAGTTTTCCCAGCACCACTTGAAGAGACTGTCTTTATTCCATTGGACGTTCCTTCCTGCCATCAAAGATGAGTTGGCCATTCATTTGTGGGTCCGTTCCTGGGTTCTCTATTCTGTTCCATTGATCTGAGTGTCCATTTTTGTGCCAGTACCGTACTGTCCTGATGATCACAGCTTTGTGATACAGCCTGAAGCCTGGAATTGTGATGCCTCCAGCTTTGGTTTTCTTTTTCAAGATTGCTTTGGCTCTTCAGGGTCTTTTCTGGTTCCATACAAATTTTAGGATTGCTTGTTCTACTCTGTGAAGAATGCAGGTGTTATTTTGATAAGGGATTGCACTGAATATGTAGATTGCTTTGGGCAGTATTAACAATTTAATATATTTTTATTTTTTACTTTTGAGAGACAGAGCGCTCGAGCAGGGGAGAGTCAGAGAGAGGGAGACACAGAATGTGAAGACAGGCTCCAGGCTCTGAACTAGCTGTCAGCACAGAGCCCGACGTGGGGCTCAAACCCATGAACCGCAAGATCATGACCAGAGCTGGTCGGATGCTTAACCTACTGAGCCACCCAGGTGCCCCTTGACATTTTAATAATATTTGTTCTTCGTATACAAGGGCATGGAATATTTTTCCTTTTTTTGTGTGTCTTCCGTTTCTTCCATAAGCTTTCTATAGTTTTCAGTGTATAGATTTTTCACTTCATTGGTTAGATTTATTCCTAGGTATTTTAAGGTTTTTGGTGCAATTGTAAATGGGATCGATTTCTCTTTCTGTTGCTTCATTATTGCTGCATAGGAATGCAACTGATTTCTGTGCATTGATTTTCTATCCTGCAACTCTGCTGCAATCATGGATCAGCTCTTGCAGTTGCAGTTTTTTGGTGGAATCTTTTGGGTTTTCCACACAGAGTATCGTGTCATTTGCAATGAGTGAAAGTTTGCCCTCCTCCTAGATGATTTGGATCCCTTTTATTTCTTTGTATTAATCCCTTTCATCTGTGTTGTCTGATTGCTGAGGCTAAGACTTCCACTGCCGTGTTGAATAACGGTGGAGAGGGTGGGCATCCCGATCTGGTTCCTGACCTCAGGGGGGAGCTCTCAGTTTTTCCCCCATTGAAGATGGTATTAGCATTTGTTTTTTTGTTTTTTGTTTTTTTAATGTTTTTTATTTATTTTTGAGAGACAGAGACAGCGTGAGTAGGGGAGGGTCAGGGAGAGAGGGAGATACAGAATCTGAAGTAGGCTCCAGGCTCTGAGCTAGCTGTCAGCACAGAGCCCTATGTGGGGCTCGAACCCACAAACCGTGAGATCATTACCTGAGCCGAAGCCAGACGCTTAACTGACTGAGCCACCCAGGCACCCCGCATTTGGTCTTTCATATGTGGCTTTTGTAATCTTGAGATATGGTCCTTCTAACCCTACTTTCAGGGTTTTTATCAAGAAAGGATGCTGTATTTCGTCAAATGCCTTCTCTGCATCTTTTGAGAGGATCATGTGGTTCTTATCCTTTCTTTTATTGATGTGATGATTATTTTGAGGATATTGTACCAGCCCTGCATCCCAGGTATAAATCCCATTTGGTCGTGGTGAATAATTTTCTCAATTTATTGTTTTTTTTTTTAAATGTTTTTTAAATTTATTTTTGAGACAGAGAGAGACAGAACATGAACAGGGAGGGGCAGAGAGAGGGGGAGACACAGGATCTGAAGCAGCTCCAGGCTCCGAGCTCTCAGCACTGAGCCCGACGCGGGGCTTGATCCTACAACTGTGAGATCATGACCTGAGCCGAAGTCGGAGGCTTAACGGACTGAGCCCCCCAGACGCCCCAATTTGTTGATGGATCTGGTTGGCTAATACCTTGTTGAGGATTTTTGCTTCCACGTTCATCAGGGAAATTGGGCTACAGTTCTCCTTAGTGGGGTCTTTGTCTAGTTATGGAATCAAGAGAATACTGCCTTCAGGGAAAGAGTTTGGAAGTTTTCCTTCCATTTCTGTCTTTTGGAACGCTTCCAGAGAATGGGTAACTCTTC
The DNA here is from genome assembly GCA_004023845.1 of Helogale parvula. Lineage (NCBI taxonomy): Eukaryota > Metazoa > Chordata > Mammalia > Carnivora > Herpestidae > Helogale > Helogale parvula. The sequence continues at coordinate 11,935 of PJEM01014864.1, read as the reverse complement.
CTTTACATGTTCGGTAGGATTCCCCTGGAAAGCCATCTGGTCCTGGACTCTAGTTTTTTGAGAGATTTTTGATTACTAATTTTTTTACTGGTTGTGGGTCTTTTCAAATTTTCTGTTTCTTCCTGTGTCAGTTTTGGTAGTTTCTATGTTTCTAGGAATTTGCCCATTTTCTTGGTATAGAACTACTCATAATATTCTCTTACTGTCTTTATTTCTGCTGTGCTGGTTGTGATCTCTCCTCTTTTATTCTTGATTTTACTTATTTGGGTCCTTTTTCTTTTTGATCAAACTGGCTAGTGGCTTATCAACTTTGTTAATTCTTTCAAAGAACCAGCTTCTGGTTTCACTAATTTGTTCTGCTGGGTTTTTTTTTTTTTTTAATTTCGATAGCACTGATTTCTGCTCTAATTATTTCCTGTCTTCTGCTGGCTTTGGGTTTTACTTGCTGTTCTTTTCCCAGCTCTTTAAGGTGGAAGGTGAGGTTGTGTGTCTGCGACCTTCTCCCTCCTGTCGGAGGCCTGCATTGCTACGCGCCTCCCTCTGTGGCCGCCTCGGCTGGGGCCCCGAGGTTTGGGCTGCGGTGTTAGCGTTCTCACTGGCCTCCATGTACTTTTTAATTTCCTCTTTACCTCCCTGCTTAGCCTAGTCATTCTTCAGTAGGATGTGCTTTAGTCTCCAAGTATTTAACAGTGACATTTCTGGTGCCTGCCTCCCGCTGTGTGCGCGGGGCCGGGGGGCGCACTGCAGCAGACTTCCGGGGGGACCAGCCACCCACTGCAGGGATTCCACAAACACTGTCACATGTTAAGCTGTGTCTGTACAGCGTCACTGAGAGGGAAGATTGGGCCTTCAGCCTGGTTTCTCCTGGATTCTGCCTCACATTTCTTTTCCAGTCACTAATTTTAATACAGACCCTTTCTCTGTAGTAAACTGCAGCGCTGTGCATCACCGCTTTTCTGAAGCAAGTCCTTCCATGGAACGTATATTTCTGTGAGCCCTGTAGTGAGTCCTCACATCTGAGGTTGGTGCTGGAGACCTGACCCAGAGCCATCAACTCGCTGGGCTGTGACGTCACTCACTACAAGGGCTAACAGATTAAAGCTGTCCGGATACTTAGTGAACTTGAAGACAGACTAATTGGTCACACAATCCAAAGAACAGAAAAGACAAATGTAGAAGTGACGTGAGGTACCGTGTAGTGAAACCAGCATACGTGTGCCTGCCGCACAAGGGCCGGAAAACAGACCGTCGAGGAGTAACGTCGGTCTCGGGGAGGAAAACCGAAGCAGGAGGCGGCGCCGCCCCGGCCTGCAGGCTGCGTTACAACGCTGAGTCCGCTAAGCGAAATTAGAGAAAGACAAATGTCATAGGACTTCACTCATATGAGGACTTTAAAGTACAAAATGAACATAAGGGAAGGGAAGCAAAAGTAATATAAAAGCGGGGAGGGGACAGGACATAAGAGACTCTTAAACACAGAGAAAAGAGGGGGACTGGAGGGGCTGTGGGAGGGGGCGGGTGAGGGGCATTAAGGAATCCACTCCTGAAATCACTGCTGCGCTGTATGCTAACTTGGATAGGAATTTTAAAAATAAGTTAAAATTAATATTAAAAATTTTTTAAATGGGGCGCCTGGGTGGCTCAGTCAATTAAGCATCTGACTTGGGCTCAGGTCATGATCTCATGGTTCATGGGTTCGAGCCCTGTGTTGGGCTCTGTGCTGACAGCTCAGAGCCTGGAGCCTGCTTCAGATTCTGTGTTTCCTCTCTCACTGCCCCTCTTTTGCTCATGCTGTCTCTCCCTCTCTAAAAAATGTTTTTTAATGTTTATTTTTGAAAGAAATGATGGCTAAAAATGATCTAAACGTATTGAAAATCAAATTCGCATCCAGATGCTCAATGGTCTCCATGAACAGACACATCAGAGCGAACACTGGAAGTTAGACAGGCGGAGGAACCAGGAAAGCGGCGAGAGAAGACCCTGTCCCCTAACAGGGGCCGCAGTGAGACGCGAGGGCAGAGGCTGAAGGGACAGGAAAACGGATTCGGAAGGCAGAACGCGCGGCTGCCAACGAGGGACGCCCACCCAGAGCCAGCCTCCGGGGGTGAAGGCACACGGGACACGCTTCCAAATAATCCGAGTCCAGCGGGGTGTCTCCCTCAGAGAAGCGCCTGCGCAGGTAATACAAAGGGAATGGTGGCTGCAGCTGGCGGGGCGACACAGGAGGGCCCGGCCTGCCGGGCCCTCTGACTTCCCAGGATGTCGCTCTGGGGACTGACGGACAAACTGCGGAGGGGCGGAGGGGGAGCCGCTGGGGAGGGGCAGGGCGGGCGCCGTGCAGGAGAGCGAGCCTCGGTCGCAGAGAAAGGCGGGGGACGAGCACGCGGGGACGAGCAGGGGAGGGGCAGAGAGAGAGGGAGACACAGAATCTGAAGCAGCTCCAGGCTCTGAGCTGTCAGCATAGAGCCCGACGTGGGGCTCGAACCCACAAGCCGTGAGATCATGGCCTGAGCTGAAGCTGGACGTTCTACCGACCGAGCCCCCCAGGCGTCCTGTAAAAACTTTCTTAAAGAAAACAAGCATCAGACAGCTTGGCTGGAACAGAGCCCAGAGAGCATTGTGCCACTCCAGGTGACGAGCGGCCCACACACAGTGTGAGAACGACCTGAAAAAATGTAGGACGTCTGAGGGGGAATGTTCACTCCTCTGGGAGGGCTTCCCCCTCAGGAGCAGAACTGGCTGGTGCCATTTCCTACCCCGCCCCTCAGCAGAAGCCAACTTCCGTACCCACAGCATCAACACCGCTACGTCACCTGCTGCCAAGTCCCGCCGGCCCAGGCGCAGGAGACAGGCCTTCCCGACCGGGGAGACGGAGACCCAGACAGAAGCTGAGAGAGAGGAAGTCATCCCAGAAGGAAGAACACAACGCGGTCATGGCCAGAGATCCAACTGGAGCAGAGACACACAATATGCCTGAGGCTGGGTGAAGCTGTCCTAGTCAGGGCCGCGGCTGTAGCTGAGATTCGGAACCACGTGGACGGAAGGCGCACAAGGATGGACGCGGCGCGGGAATGAACAAGTGACACACAAGGTCCAAGCACGGGGGGAAGGAAGCGGAACAAAACAGGGACAGAAGAATGATAGATCTTGAGAGCAGACTCCGGGAACTCAGGAACCCCATCCGGCGTGACAACATTCATGTCACAGGAGGCCCTGAAGAAGGGAGAAAAGGGGCAGAACGTTTATTTGAGGAAATAAGAGCTGAAAACCGCCCCAAGCTGGGGAAGGAAACCGACCTCCAAACCCAGGAGACACAAAGACTCCCGACCCAGCACAGTGAACTTTGCAAAGTGTGGAGATAAGGAAACTGCTAAGTGCAGCAAGACCGCGGGAGCTGCTACCTTACAGGGTGACGAGTGAGCGAGCAGATCCCCGCACGGTGACGCGGCCGTGAGCGGCGTGACCTGGTCAGCGCTCTGGGGGAAGACGTGCAGCCGGAATGTTCTGTCCAGCGAGACTGTTGTTCCGAATAGAAGGAGAAATAGTTTCCCAGGCAAAATCTAAAGGATTACTGACCACTAAACCAGCCCTGCAAGCAATATTAAAAGTGAATTCTTTGGGAACAAAAGACCAAAAGCAACAAAGACTAGAAAGAAACAGAAACTCCCCAGAAACAATGACAAAGTATGACTCAATGTAAATAGACTACATGCTCCAATCCAAAGACACAGGGCATCAAAATGGGTAAGCAAACGAGACCCATCTAGGGGCACCTGGGTGGCTCAGTCAGTCAAGCATCCAACTTCAGTTCGGGTCATGATATCATGATCAGTGAGTTTGAGCCCTGTGTCAGGCTCTATGCCGACAGCTCAGAGAGTGGAGCCTGCTTGACTCTGTGTCTCCCTCTCTCTCTGCCCCTCCTCCACTTAAAGTCTCTCTCAAAAATAAAATATTAAAAAAAATTCTTTTTAAAAGACCCACCTAGATGCTGCCTACAAAAGGCTCACATGAGACCTAAAGACACCTGTCGACTGAAAGTAAGGGAGATGCCGTCTGTCCGCAAACAGACTGCAAAAGAGCCGGAGCAGCCGTACTTACATCAGACAAACTAGATTTTATTTTGTTTTTATGTTTGTTTATTTACTTTTGAGAGAGAACACAAGCTGGGGAGGGGGAGAGAGAGCGACACACAGAGAATCTGAAGCAGGCGTCAGGCTCTGAGCTGTCAGCACAGAGCCCAGGGTGGGGCTCGAACCCACTAACTGTGAGATCACGACCTGAGCCAAAGTCAGCGACCCAGGTGCCCCAGACAAATTGGATTTTAAACCAAAGACTGAAACAAGAGATGAAGAAATATATTACATCATAATTAAAGGGTCTCTCCTTCAAAAAGATCTAACGATTGTAAATATTTATGCCCCCAACTTGTGAGCACCCAAATATATAAATCAATAACCATAAAGGAACTCACTGATAATAATACAATTATAATGGAGACTTTAACGCCTCACTTACATCAGTGGACAGACGACCTAAGCAGAAAATCAATAAGGAAACAGGCTTTGAAAGACACTATGGATGGGATGGACTTAACAGATATATTCAGAATATTTCATCCTAAAGCAGCAGAACATTCTTTGCCAGTGCACATTGGACATTCCCCAGAATAGATCACATACTAGGTCACAAATCAGGCCTCAGCAAGTACAAAAGACTGAGATTATACCATGCGCAATTTCAGACCACAGCACGATGAAACTTGAAATCAACCACAAGAACAAATTTGGACCACAAATTCATGGAGGTTAAAGAATACCCTATTGAAGAATGAAAGGATTAACCAGGAAGTTGAAGAATTGACTTTAAAAAAGTACATGACAACAAATGGAAATGAAAGCACTATGATCCAAAACCTTTGGGATGCACCAAAAGTGGTCCAAAGAGCAAAGTATATTGCAATACAGACCTACCTCAAGAAGCAATAAAAATCTCAAATACACAACCTAACCTTACATCTAAAGGAGCCAAAAGAACAACAAAGCCAAAAGCCAGGAGAAGGGAAATAATAAAGGTTACAGCAGAAATAAATGATACAGAAACTCAAACAAGAAACGGTAGAATGGATCAATGAAACAAGGAATGCTAGTGCTTTGAAAACGCTAATAAAATTGATGAGCCTGTGGCCAGACTTAGCAAAAAGAAAAGAGAAAGGATCCAAATGAACGTCATCACAAACGAGAGAGAAACGACAACCCATGCCACGGAAATAAACACTTATAACATTCTGACCGACTCTATGCCATCAAGTCAGACAATCTGGAAGCAGCGGATCACAGCATTTAAAGGCATGTGCTGGAAGCATGTCAGCCACCAAACCAAAACAGGAAGAAACCAAAAACTTGAACAGACGGATAACCAGCAACAAAGCAGTCAGTCATAAAAAAAGAATCTCCCTGGGTGTATCAGTTGGTTAAGCGTCCGACAAGACCTCACAGTTTGTGGGTTTGAGCCCCGCGTCGGGCTCTCTGCTGACAGCTAGCTCAGAGCCTGGAGCCTGTCTTCTGTGTGTGTCCCTCTCTCTGACCCTCCCCTGCTCATGCTGTCTGTCTGTCTGTCTCTCTCTGTCAAAAATAAATTGAAGAAAAAAACATTAAAAAAAATAAAGCCACAAAAGATAAAGAAAACACTTAAAAATAAATACAAATTTTTAAAAAATCTCCCAACGAACAAAAGTCCAAGACCAAAATGGCTTCACAAAGGATTTCTACCAAACATTGAAAGAGTGAATACTGTCAGAATGGAAAATTTCAGGCGCTAGAGTGACCATGGAATTAAAGTCGTTTTTCAAATAGTGGGCTAAGATAAGCTGAAATGCTTCCCTCCCTAAAGTGTGCAAACAACCCGCTTGAGCAACCATGTGGACTCTGTTGTTTTGCTTATCTGACATGGCCAGATGTGTGTCGTAAAACTTGCAGTGGACTCTGCTGTTTTGCTTACTCTGCTATTTTGCTTATCTGACATTGCTTGATGTATGTTGTAAAACTTATAATTAAAGAAAAACACCTGTGAAGAAAAAAGATTTGAAAAAACCCTATAAAACTCCGCTTTAATTTTCTTCGGGGCTCTTCTCTATCCACCTGTGGGATAAGAGTTGAGCCCTAACGCGTTAGTCCTTGAATAAAGCCTCGTGTATTTTGCATCAAGTGACGACTCTCGTGGTTGCTGGGGGTGAGCGCCGGTACCCAGCCGACAGCGGTGGGGTCTCCGTTCGGGGCCCTTACATTTGGGGGCTTGTCCGGGATCTGCGACCACCCCTCAATCTCGAAGTTGCCCTTGGAGGTGAGTCTGAACTTACGCCGGCTTTCTGTTGTCTCTGATTGTCTATTGTTTATTGTCAGTTCTAAACCTGTGGGAATCTGTAATAGGTTGTGCGCACTTTGGTTTCAGTTTGCAACCGTATCGCCGCTCGTGAGAGCGGCCAGACAGGGACCGGTAGACGTGCCCGGAGGGTCCCAGGTTGCCACCCTGGAGGACGCCCCAGGAGCAGAGGAGGACCAGGGAGGCCTGGTGGCCTTCCTGTGTGAAATTCTGTCCATCAGAGGAGGATAAGGTTTTCTTGGTGCCAAGTGAGAATATAGGATATCAGCCTTCTGTTACTTTGACTCCTCAGTGGCTTTGCAGGAGCTGGAAAGGTCGTTGTGTCTTAGATTGTGGTCTCTCTGTGTTATTTGTGTGTCTTGTTCTACTTATTTACAGACTAACAGTGGGGCAATCGGTTTCTACTCCTCTTAGTCTGACTTTGGATCACTGGTCAGAGGTAAGAACCAGAGCCCATAATCAATCTGTGGAAATCAGGAAGAGGGATTGGCAGACCCTTTGCACCTCCGAGTGGCCCACATTTGATGTTGGCTGGCCGCCCGAAGGATCTTTTGATCTGACTCTTATTTCTGCCATAAAAGCCTTTGTTTTTCAGCCCGGCCCGTCTGAACACCCAGATCAACAACCTTACATCATTGTATGGCAGGAGCTGGCTCAAAACCCTCCACCGTGGGTCAAACCTTGGGTAACCCGGACTCCCAGGGGGACCCAGATCTTGGCAACCAGAACTCTGGAACAGAGTCCTTTAGATAGTCCAGACCCCCCTAGACCTCCGAAGGTTTATCCTGACACTCAAGACCTTTCCCTTTTGGAGCTTCCTCCTCCTTATCCGCCCCCTCAACCTCGGGCCCCGGGTGTCGGGGAAAGGGAACCACTACCAGGGGAACTCTCTGCCCCCCCCTGCAGAAGCCCAGAGGGGTCCAGCTCACGGGACCAGAAGCAGGCGAGGGGCCTCCCCTGACTCCACAAGGGCCCTTCCTCTTAGGGCTTACGGCCCCCCTCCTGATGAGAATGGTCTCCAACCCTTGCAGTACTGGCCATTCTCCTGCAGATCTGTATAACTGGAAAACTAATCATCCTCCTTTTTCAGAGGATCCTCAGCGCTTGACTAGCCTGGTGGAATCTTTAATGTTTTCTCATCAGCCTACCTGGGATGACTGTCAGCAGCTTCTGCAGACCCTGTTTACAACAGAAGAAAGGGAGAGAATACTGACGGAGGCCTGGAAAAATGTCCCAGGGGAGAATGGGCTCCCCACTACTCTCCCTAACCTCGTCGACCTCGCCTTTCCCTTGGGCCGCCCAGATTGGGACTACAACCAACCTGAAGGTAGGGAGCGGCTGCGTGTCTATCGCCAGACTCTAGTGGCTGGTCTCTGAGGGGCTGCCCGGCGCCCCACTAATTTGGCTAAGGTAAGGGAAGTCCTCCAAGGGGCAAATGAACCCCCCTGGGTCTTCCTGGAAAGGCTGACAGAGGCATTTCGTCAGTACACCCTGTTTGATCCCACTTCCGAAGGGCAACGGGCATCTGTAGCCATGGCATTTATAGGACAGGCAGCACCGGATATAAGGAGAAAGTTGCAGAGACTGGAGGGACTGCAGGATAAAACTTTACAAGACTTAGTAAAGGAGGCAGAGAAAGTGTATCATAGGAGAGAGACAGAGGAAGAAAAGGAACAGAGAAGGGAAAAAGAGAAAGAGGAAAAAGAAGTTAAAAGAGAAAGAAAGCAAGAGAAAAACTTAGCTCGGATCCTGGCAGCTATTGTAGACAAGCAAGAGCAGGGAAAACCTAGACAGACAGGGCCCCTGGGCAACCGAAGAAATGACAGACGGCAGCTTCTGGACAATGATCAGTGTGCCTATTGCAAAGAGAAAGGGCACTGGGTGAGAGAATGCCCCAAGAAAAGGCCTCAAAAGAAAATTCTGTCCCTGGCCGAAGAAGATTAGGGAAGACGGGGCTCAGACCCCCTCCCTGAACCTAGGGTAACTCTTAAGGTGGAGGGGAAACCTGTTGAATTTCTGGTAGACACAAGGGCCCAACATTCGGTCCTGCTGCAGCCCTCTGGGCCCCTATCCAGCCGAAAGTCCCGGGTGGTTAGAGCCACAGGGCAGCAACAATATCCATGGACTACCCGAAGATCTGTTGATCTTGGAGTGGGCGGGGTAACCCACTCGTTCCTAGTAATACCTGAATGCCCAGTTCCCCTGTTGGGGAGGGATCTCCTAGCTAAGCTCGGGGCCCAGATCACATTCACACCTGAAGGCCCCCAGGTAACCAAAGAGGGACAGTTGATCACCGTCCTTACCGTAAGGCTGGAAGATGAGAACTGACTTTTTGAGCAAGCTCCTAAGATTACTGATATCGCAGAATGGACTAAACGCTTCCCGGAGGCGTGGGCAGAGACGGCAGAAATGGGACTGGTTAAGCAACGACCCCCGGTGGTCGCAGAGTTAAAAGCGTCTGCAGAGCCCATAGCCGTTCGGCAGTACCCCGTGAGCAAGGAAGCAAGGGAGGGCATTCACCCTCACATACAGCGCTTATTAAAACTGGGCGTACTGGTGCCCTGCAAATCACCCTGGAATACCCCCCTGCTACCAGTAAGAAAGCCGGGAACCGGAGACGACCGTCCCGTGCAAGGTTTACGAGAGGTTAACAAGAGAGTACAGGACATGCACCCCGCCGTCCCTAACCCTTACAATTTGCTAAGTTCCTTGCCGCCCGACCGTACCTGGTATACTGTTTCGGATTTAAAAGATGCTTACTTTTGTCTCCGCCTCCATGCCTCCAGCCAAGGCATATTCGCCTTTGAATGGAAAGATCCAGACTCCGGGGCCACACAACAGCTGACCTGGACTAGACTGCCTCAAGGATTCAAAAATTCACCTACTCTTTTTGATGAGGCCTTACATCAAGACCTGACCCCGTTCAGGCTTCCCATCCCCAGGTAACCCTGCTCCAGTACGTTGCCGGTCTCCTTCTAGCTGGATCCACCGCGGATGAGCGCCGGCATGGAGCTGAAGAGCTCCTGAAGGAACTGTCTGCGCTCGGCTCTAGGGCATCGGGGAAAAAGGCCCCAATCTGCCAGCAGCAGGTAACTTCCCTGGGGCCCTGAAGGAAGGGAGGAGGTGGCTAACGGAGTCTAGAAAGCAGACGGCGACTCAGATCCCGATACCCCAGTCATCGAGACAAGTGAGAGAATTCCTGGGCACGGCCGGATTTTGCCGGCTCTGGATCCCTGGCTTTGCCACGCTGGCGGCCCCTTTGTACCCCTTAACTAAAGGAAACTCCCCTTTCATCTGGGGAAGAGAACAACAGGAGGCTTTCGATAACATCAGACGAGCCCTGTCGCCTGCCCCAGCTCTGGCCCTGCCAGATGTGACTAAGCCCTTCACTCTCTTTGTTGATGAACGGGGAGGAGTGGCTCGAGGGGTGCTGGCTCAGGCTCTAGGACCATGGAAACGGCCAGTGGCATATCTGTCAAAAAAACTGGACCCAGTCGCTAGTGGTTGGCCAGTCTGTCTGAAATCTATAGCCGCAGTTGCGGTTCTGGTCAAGGACGCTGACAAACTGACTCTGGGACAGAAGCTGACGGTAGTAGCTCCTCATGCGTTAGAAAGCATCATTCGCCAGCCGCCTGAAAGATGGCTATCCAATGCCAGAATGACCCATTACCAGAGCCTCCTTCTCAACGAGGAGCGAATCCAGTTCGCCCCCCCCCCACTCTAAACCCGGCCACCCTGCTGCCTGAGGCAGAGGGAGAAACCACGAAAGTACCCCACACTTGCCAGGAGGTCCTGGCAGAAGAAACAGGAGCCCGACGAGATCTCAGCGATCAGCCTCTTCCCGACGCCGAGCTCACCTGGTGCGCTGATGGAAGCAGCTATGTCGTAGGAGGTAAGCGACTGGCTGGGGCGGCGGTAGTAGACTCAAAGGAGGTGATATGGGCCGGCAGCCTGCCGGAGGGAACCTCCGCTCAGGAAGCAGAACTGATTGCCTTAACTCAGGCCCTCAGGATGGCAAAGGGCAAAAGGATTAATATTTACACAGATAGCAGGTACGCCTCTGCCGCGGCCCACGTACATGGCGCCATCTACAGACAACGGGGACTATTAACCTCGGCGCGGGGAAAGAAATTAAGCACAAAGATGAAATCTTAAATTTACTAGAAGTCATACACGAGCCTCGCAAGGTGGCCATTATGCACTGCCCTGGCCACCAGAGGGACAAATCAGAAGTGGCCCTGGGAAATCAGAGGGCGGACCGAGAGGCTAAAAAGGCAGCTCATGGACTTAATATTCTTTCATTAGACACACTTGAGCTGGCACACCAGGCCGGAGACTTAAAGTGTCCACCTGAATATAGTCCGCAACACTGGGCAGAAGAAAAAAGGGTTCTGCCAGAAAAAGAGGCCATAAAATTTCTAAAACAAATACATCAGTTAACTCACTTCGGAGAAAGGCATCTCAAGACCACGGTCCGGGAGTCCCCACATTATATCTCGGGCTTGGGGAAATTAGCCCACGAAATTGTCAAAAACTGTGTCCCATGTCAGAAAGTAAATGCAGCCTCCTCCAAAGTAGAAAACGGAAGAAGGCTCCGGGGGGACAGACCTGGCTCTTACTGGGAAGTTGACTTCACTGAAGTGCGACCTGCAAGGCATGGCAACAAATATTTGCTAGTGTTTGTGGACACGTTCTCCGGGTGGGTGGAGGCCTTCCCCACGAAGAAAGAAACCGCTCAAGTAATGGCTAAGAAATTATTGGAAGAGATCTTTCCCCGCTTCGGGATTCCCAAGGTCATCGGGTCCGACAACGGACCCGCCTTTGTTGCCCAGGTGAGTCAGAATGTAGCCAGGATCCTTGGGGTAAATTGGCAACTACATTGTGCCTATAGACCCCAAAGTTCAGGACAGGTAGAGAGAATAAATAGAACCTTAAAAGAGACCATGACAAAATTATCCTTAGAGACTGGCGTTACAGACTGGACAGCCCTCCTTCCTTATGCTCTGTTCAGGGTCCGTAATACTCCTGGTTTCTTAAATGTGACACCCTTTGAAATATTGTATGGAGCAAACCCCCCTTTGACTTCCATGCATCTACCCACTTTGGAGTGTGTTACTAATCCGACTTTACTTAGCAGACTGAAAGCCCTCGAGCACATCCAGAGGACAGTGTGGAAACCCTTGGCTGACGCCTATCAACCGGGGGACCTTCAAGTGCCACATCAGTTCCAGGTCGGGGACGCAGTGTACGTGAGACGTCATCGAGCTGGGAACCTTGAAGCCCGGTGGAAGGGACCTTACATCGTCCTCCTAACCACCCCTACGGCTGTAAAAGTGGATGGCGTCCCTCCTTGGGTACATGCATCACACGTCAAGGCAGCGCCATCTGCTGGAGCCTGGAACGTGGAAAAGACTGAGAATCCCCTCAAGCTTCGCCTCCATCGTGAGCCTGTTCCAGCTGCTGCTCCTGCTCCCGATAAGTAATCCCAATCCCCATGCCCCTTCCAGACTAACATGGGAAGTCGCTTCACAGAAAGGAGATGTAATCTGGAGCATCA
>PJEM01014863.1:0-32818 GCA_004023845.1 Helogale parvula | reverse complement strand
ACCATGGAGAGAGGAAGGGGGAAAGAGAGTGGGGATGAGTGAGGGACACAGATCAAGGGAGACTACTGAATACTGGAGACGAACCATGGACTGAAGGGGGAGGGGGGGAAGGGGGTGATGGTCATGGTGGGGGGCACTTGAGGGGAGAAGCACTGGGTGTTATATGGAAACTAATTTGACAATAAACTATTAAAAAAATTAAAAAAAAATAAAAATATTCGGTATTCTCTCAGGGAAAAAAAAAGGAAAATCTTCAGATATTGGGGAAATAAAATTACAGATAAACAAAAATGGAAACACAATATACTGAAACTTAGCAAATATACCAAAACATTCTTTCCTATCGCCATTTTAAGAAGGAATTTTACAATGATAAAAGTCTTCACTAAGAAAAAAGGAAGATCTCAGTTTAACAACGAACGTAATTTTATGCCTCAAGGAATAAAAATGGATAACAAACTAAGCCCAAAGCTAGAAGAAGGAATGAAATAACAGGGATTAGAGCAGGAATGAATGAAATAGAAAATAGAAAGACAATAGAAAGGATCGATAAGCTTAAAATTTGTTTTTTTTTTTGAAAAGACAAATGACACTGACAAAATTTTAGCTACACTAATGAAAAAGATAAAGGACTCAACTAAAATTAGAAATAAAAAAGGAGATATTAAAACTGACACCACAGAAATAAAAAGGATCATAAGAGACTGCTATGAACAATTATACACCAACATATTGGATAACGGAAGAAATGGGTAAATTCCTGGAGGCACACACTTACCAAGATTGAATCACAAGGTAACAGAAAATCTGAACAAACCAATAATGAACAAGGAGATTGAATGAGCAGTCAAAAATCTCCCAACAAAAAAAGTCAAGAACCAGATGGTTTCACAGGTGAATTTTAAAAAACTTTTAAAGAAGAATTAATGCCAATACTTCTCAAACTTATCAAGAAAATTGAAGATGAGGGAACACTTCCATATTCATTTGATAGGGTCAGCATCACCGTAAGACCAAAGCCAGATAAGGACACTGCAAGATATAAAACTTACAGGCAAATAGCCCTGATAAAATCCTCAACAAAAGACAAGCAAACCTAATTTAAGAACACACTAAAAGAGGCATACACACTGATCAGGAGAGATTCATCACTGGAATGCAGTGGTGGCTTCATATGCACAAATCAACTGATGTGATACACCACATTAAAATAAGAATTGATAAATATATGATCAGATCATTTCAATCATCACAGAGAATGCATTTCACCAAATTCAACATCCTTCCATGATAAAACCCTCAACAAATGGTATGTAGACAGAATGTTCCTCAACATAACAAAGGCCATACAGGACAAGCCCACAAGCTAATAGAATTCTCATTCATAAATGTCAAAGCCTTTTCTCTAAGATCAGGAACAGGACAAGGATTCTCATTCCCTTCATTTCTATTCAATATAGTATTGTAAGTCCCAGCCAGAGCAATTAGTCATGTAAAAGAAATAAAAGGCTTTTAATTCAGAAAGGAAGAAGTAAAATTAATCTGTTATAAGTGACATGCCCTTATACAGAGAAAAAGGTCTCCACCAAAAGTCTGTTGGAACTAACAAATGCAGTAAAATCACAAGATACAAAGTCAAGATACAGAAAATAATTTTGCTTCTAAAAATAAAAATGAAATATCTGAGGGACATCTGGGTGGCTCAGTAGGCTAAGCACCCAACTTTGGCTCAGGTCATGATCTCATAGTCAGTGAGATCGAGCCCCACGCTGGGCTCTGTGATGACAGCTCAGAGCTTGGAGCCTGCTTCAGATTCTGTGTTTCCCTCTCTCTCTGCCTCTCCCTTGCTCAGGCTCTGTTTCTCACTCTCAAAAATAAACATTAAGAAACTAAAAAAATTTTTTTAAAACAAAACATCTGAGAAAAAAATTAAGAAAGCAATTCCTTTCACAATAACAAAAATAAAGTTTTTATAAACAAATTTATCCATGTAGGTGAAAGACCTATATACTAAAACTATAAGACACTGTAAAAACATTGAAGAAGACACAAATAAATGAAAAGATACCCTGTGTTTTGGATTGAAAGAATTAATATTGTGAAAATATCCATACTACTAAAACCAATCTATAGTCTTACTGCAATACTTGTAAAAATTCCAAGGGCATTTTTTCACAGAAAGAGGGAAAACTCTACTAATTCGTGTGGAAACAAATAAACATTGAATAGACAAAGCTATTCTGTTTTTTGGGTTTTTTTTTTCAAAAACAATTCTTAAGGCATCACACTTTCTGATCTGAAGCATATTACAAAGCCTAGTAGTGAAAACAGTGTGGTACTGGCATAAAACCATGCTCTAAACCAAAGAGACATGACAGGAGGCACAGACATAAACCACTGCATACCCAGACATAACTGATATCTGACAAGGGAGCTAAGAACACTACAGGGAAAAGGACAGTCCCTTTAATAAATGGTGCTGGGAAAACTGGATATCCACGTATTAAAAAATAAAACTGGACCCATCCTTATGTCGTTTACAATTACCTCAAAATGGATAAAAGGCTTAAATGTAAGATCTGAAACCATAAAACTCCTCAAAGAAAACATAGGGGAGAAGCTCCTGACATTGGTGTTGGCAATAACTTCTTGGATAAAACACCAAAAGCAAAGGCAACCAAAGCCAAAATAAACATGCAGGGACTGCATCAAACCAGAAAGCTCCTGCCAGCAAGGGACACAGTCAATAAATTGAAAAGCTATTATGGAAAACAGTATGCTGTTTTCTCACAAAGTCAGAATTGAACTACCCCATGGTCTATCAATTCCACTTCTGCATACACATCTAAGCAACTCAAATCTGTATCCTGAGGCAATATCCGCTCACCCAAGTTCACTACAGGGTCATTCACAATAGCCAACATACAGGAACAGCTCAACATCCCTCAACAAATGAGTGGATAAAGAAAATGTAACATATACAGACACACACACACACACACACACACACACACACACACACCGATTATTATCCACTCATAAAGTAGAGAGAATGCTTCCATCTTTGACAACATGGATGAGGCTGCAGGGCATTATATCAAGTGAGATAAGCCAGAGAGAGGACAGCATACACGCTGTGGTATCACTTACACATGGAATTAAAAAAAACAAACAAACTGATTTTAGAGAAGCAGAGAATAGAATGGTGGTTTCCAGGAACTGGGATCAGAGGAAGTGGGATGAAGTACAGCAAACAGTCAGATTTTCAGGTGCAGTAAGAACAGATCAAAGACGCAGGATGGTGACTGTAGTTAAGAATGTGGTATTATATACTTGAAAGTTGTTGAGAGTAAATCTTAAGCATTCCTCACCACATTTAAAGATTAAATAAAAAGAGTTAGCTATGTGAGTTGGCAGATGTGTTAATCATCTTAATCATGGGAATCACTCCATAACACATATGTTTATCCAATAACCACACTGTACACTTTAAATACACACAATTATATTTGTCAGTTAGTCCCCAGTAAAGTTTAAACAAAACAAAACAAGCAGAAAGAAAGTTGAATGACCTTCCAAACTGTTCAGGGAAAAGGATATGCTTTAGAGAAAAAGGAAACGTGGACAAATAAATTATACAAAGAGAAAACTGGGGTTTTGGTCTAGCTTTTCAGGCATGAGCAGCACACTCATGTCTTCACTTTGATATTGTCTGCAGTGATCCTGTCAGTTACCCTGACATGTAGTTTACCAATAATTACAAGAGGTAGTTTTAAAAGACACCTAAATTGACACTGTGTTCCAAGTGATGTCATTAGGACTCTAACCAACCACCAACATGGAAACAGTCCCCACTTCCTGTTTCTGTGCAAACCTTTCCTTCCGCTTCCTCATGTCAATATGTTGGTCATCTTATCAAAGTTTTATATAATTCAACTACCTTAACTCATAAGCTAAGAAATAAAAAGGGTCTTAAACTTTGGAATTGAACAAAATTCTGCAAACAGCATTCAGCATTTTCTTTTTTCCTCCTAGTTTTCTGTCAGTTCAATCAACAGTAATTCTTTAAAGATCCCAATTGCCCACTGTTATCACATTTTGTCAAGCTCTTAAGGTAAAGCCCTTTTCAAATAGAGGCAGATGTACTGAGAGGTATTATCAGTAAAAATCTTACAAACTAAGAGGGCCATTCTTTGCATACTGTCTAGCCGCTTGCCCAGTCTCTTACTGGCTGAAATATAAGAAATTTAAATCTCTTTTTAAAGATGTTTATCCAAGGAGCTTCTTCTAGCACCTCTGGTAAACTTTTTTTCTAATTTTTTTTTTATTTTAATGCTTTTTATTTATTTTTGAGAGACAGAGAGAGACAGTGTGAGCAGGAGAGGGTCAGAGAGAGAGGGAGACACAGAATCTGATGCAGGCTCCAGGCTCTGGGCTAGCTGTCAGCACAGAGCCTGATGCAGGGCTCGAACCCACGAACCGTGAGATCATGACCTGAGCTGAAGCCAGATGCTCAACTGACTGAGCCACCCAGGCGCCCCACCTCTGGTAACCTTAAGCTGGTAATCATAACCACTGATCAATATGTGTCGTGTTCTCCTAGCTTGCATCTCTCCTGCAGGAACTTGAATTCTATTATTTAAGGAAAATCTAAGCCACCACTCAACATCAACATTATTAGTGGTGACTCATCAGAGACAAAGATCTAGTTTAACAACCGCATCAAACTTCTATTTTGTCAATGAGAAATCTGAAGTACATCCCTGACTAAATTGCTTAAGTAATCTCAAATCTGGACCATGGCCTAAAGTTATGTCCACCGCCTATTCTCCTACTCTTCCACATACCCTTTCAAATATTTACTATAGCCCTTAATGCATTATTGATGTAAACCTGTTTTTTCTTCCTTTAAAGAACCTAAAAAGTAGTAGAACACTAAAACTGGTCCAAGGTACACAGTACTTGCAAAAGTAAAATATTCAAACTTTTAATGAGTCAGTTAGTCATGACATATACTGCAGACATTTTGACTTAATCATGAAATATGACAGTCCATATGTACTAGTTCATGTAATGGAAACTATCATTTCACATTAGATCTGACAGAACAATACATTGAACTGAGAGCTTTTGAAATCAGATTACACAAAAATAGTCAACTGGAAGAACTAATAAGTCAATTTCAGGCATAATACAGGAAAAAGTTTGATTCAGTCACTCATTTCTAAATTTACTGAGTAAATTAAATACCAATAAGATTTGTGATAATTCGTGTTGTATATAGTGGTGTGTGAATCATGTGAAACACTCACCATGATATGATACCCAGTGTAAAAGATACCATATTTTTTCAGACACAATCTAAATTAACTGCCAATGCTTCTTAGATTTTTCATTACTTTATACCGAAGGAGTTAATTTACACTTTTGAGGAGATGGACGGATGGCAGGGAGTATGCGTGCTTGTGGATATCAGGGAAGTTTTCCTGGGAAATACTCAGTTTCCCTGACAATGGACAAAAGCTAACTTTGCATTATACATTTGAATCCATTATGATGCCAAGACGTTATAAAAATATTTTTATATAAATATCTTTCATTTTTAGCGAATATGTGGTACTTAGAATAATTATAGTCTTCAAAGGATTTAACTAGTAAAGCAAAAAAAAAAAAAAAGACTGTACAATTTAATGCAAAATTAAGAGTTTAAGAGTGAGAAGCTGGCACCCAGTTATTACTCATTAAAAAAAGAATTTTCTATAATGAGAAATCATATGACACAATTAATCTCACTGGTAATAGTAAATATACATAAAGGTTGTAAATTAGTCACTTATGAAGCTAGTATTAAGTTTAAAAGACAAAGGTAATGAAAACAGACATAACTACAATAATTAATTGGGGATGCATAATATAAAAGATGCAAAATATGACATGAGAAAGACCATGGGGAAGGGTAGTGGAAAAATATAGACTTTAGAATGAGTTCAAATTTAAGGTGTTATCAACTTAAGATGGATTTTATACACATAGGATGATATATGTGAACTTCACAGCAACCCTACACAATCCTTCTAGTAAACACAAGGAAATGAGAAAGGAATCCAAACACAAACTAAAGAAAGCTACCCAGAAGGGAAGAGAAAAAGAGAAGAAACAAGAGATAAAAACTACAAAAACAGCCATAAAACATTTAACAAATGGCCAAAAGAACAGACATACGGTGTTTACTGCACTTTACGCATAAGGTACGTTTTACAAATTGAAGGTTTGTGGCAGGAAACAAGTCTATCAGTGCAACTTTTCCAACAATATTTGCTCACTCCATGTCTCTGTGTCACATCTGAGAATTCTTGCAATATTTCAAATGCTTGCACTATCATTTTCTTTATGCTGCTCATCTGTGATCAGTTATCTTTGAAGTTACTGTCTTAATTGGTTTTGGACACCACAAACTATGCCCATATTGAGACGGCAACTTACTTGGTAAACGTGTGTGTGTTCTGACTGCCCCACTCACCAGCAGTTCCCCTGTCTCCCTCTCTTCAGGACCCCCATTCCCTGACACACAACAATACTGAAATCAGGATGTTTAATACTCCCACAATAACGGTCTCTCGGTGTTCAAGTGACAGGGAGAGTCACACGTCTATCACTTTAATCACAAACTAAGAAGGAGTCGGCTCAGTGAGGAACATGTGTCCAAAGCTGAGACAGGCTGAAAGCAAGGCCATCTGCATCAAACATTAGTCAACTGGTGAACACAAAAGAAGAGCTCTTGAAGGAAACGTAAGTGCTACTCCATTGAGCACACAAATGGTGAGAAAGCCAAACAGCTAACTGCTGATATGGAGGAGGTTTGTGTGGTCTGGATTTAGGATCAAATAGCGACAACATTCCCTCAGGCAGAGCGTAACCCAGAGCAAAGCCCTGCCTCTTCAGTTCTGTGAAGGCTGAGAGGTGAGGGAGCTGGAGAAGAAAAGTTTGAAGGGAGCAGAGGCTGGATCATGATGTTTAAGGAGAGAAGCCACCTCCATGACATAAAGGCATCACGAGAAGCCATGGGTGCTAGTGTAGAAGCTGCAGGATGTCCTCCAGAAGATGTGGCTGAGACAGTGAAGGAAGGTGACCACACTGCACAACAGACTTTCAGTGTAGATGAACCAGCCTCCTGTTGGCAGAAGATGCCATCTGGAACTGTTATAGCTGGAGAGAGGTCCGGGCATGGCTTTGAAGCCTCAAGGAACAGGCTCATGTTAAAGGTTAATGCAGCTAGTGACTGGAAGTTGAAGCCAGTGCTCACTAACTGATCCATGAATCCTCGAGCCTGTAAGAATCATGCAAAATCCCCTGCTTGTGCTCTGTCAATGGAGCAGCAAAGCCTGGATGACAGCACACTCATTCACAACATGGTTGACTGAGTATTTGGAGCCCTCTGTTGAGAACTGCTGCAAACTTCAGTAAAGCTAAACTCACATCAAACTGAGCAACACAAACAAACAAACACAAACCTGAGCAACAAAAAATCCCATAAAATGTGAATGTAGTCCAAGGAGCATGAAGAGAAGATGGTGTGTGAAATGGCCAGACCTCCTTCCTGTGTGGTCATCAACTGCTAACACTAAGACCACCACACATCTTGCCACACCTATCCCTGCCTGTGACATTGATACACTCTTACATGTCTACATCTGTTGAGCTTTTCTGAACACTTAAAGAGAACAGGAGAGTGGAGAAGGAGACCAAAATGAAAAATCATGAAATGGATTTCATTCACTAGAAAAGGAGTAATTGAAAAGAATGAACTCTTTGTGGTGAGCAGCAGCAAGGAGCCAGTAAGGAGAGTGTGATCCAGCAGAGCTCTCCTGCCCTTACAACCTTTGCGGCTGATCCAGTTCCTCAGAGGTTAATTCATTTGAGTTAAGATGTTATTGCACCAATGTCCTTCAAGCTTCTTGAGTTAAGATGTTATTGTACAAATGTCCTTCACGCTTTGGCACTCTTATAATAACAATAAGAAGAGAGTGTAAAGTTCCCAGAAAAATGTTGTAACAATAACTGTGAGAACAGGAAAAGTTTTGTCTAGAAAAAACCCTTCTCTTAGCTGTGGCTGTTTGTATAAAATTACTTGCATGTGAGAAATAAAGTGACAATATGGGCACCGCTCCTGTTGTCCCTCCCGTTCCCATCCTTTGACTCTCCCTTCTTTTCCTCATTCCCTTACCCTCACGTCCCTGCTTCTGTGCACCCGTGCGTCCACTACAACTCTTTGATGTATACACACTGGAAAATGGTAAGGTATGAGGTCAAAGAAAACACCTTGTGTATGTGAGACACAGTTGTTCCCCAGATCTTTGACTCACTTGACTATTAGCTTTTTAGTGTTCTCTCTTTGAATGAAAGTAGCAAAGTTTGGTTTCAACACATTTTAAGACTTGATATAGTGCTAGAGAAAATTTCAGTGTGCAATAACAGCATGATATACACAATTCTGTCTTGTAAATGGTGGCTGTTGAGTTTTTCAGCAAATATTGCTTTCAACTTTGATCTCTGTGTTCATATTAACATTCATAGTTATTTAAAATATTCTCAACTAATCTGTCTGAATAAGAACAATTGTAGGATTCTCCTTTTCTTTTCCTAAATAGATAATAAATTAGTAACTGCATTATCACCATAATGACCTTAGTACTTTCTTACAGGATGTGGGTGTAGTGTCACTGCTGTGTCCAGCTGTCCCACCATGGCCACAACAGAGTCCCCTGCAAGTCTGGAATCCAGTATATCCAGGTAAATGTGGCAAGATGGATCTAGAAACATACTTTCTTTACTTACACCCATTATTAAAAAAAAAAAAAAAACTTGGAAGACTAACCATCATGTAATTCTCGGAAAGTTCTTGATGATCCAAGTTCCATGTGATCTCCAGGCACAACACAGGCTCTTGACTCAAGACCCTTTGATGCACTGTCAGGTGTACGACAGTCTCCCAAACTCCCAACTGGGGCCAATATTATAGTGCCATCGAGCTGGATACGAATTATTATAAGCCTTGTGATCCTGGTTACTTTAAGTCTTGTATAATTTTATTTCTCTTTCTTGTTACCATCAGCAAACCATGAAAATCTCTTCTTTCTTATCTCACTGACCAGATCAATCCAGCTCAGCATTTCCAATGTTCTTCTACTTCCATGCCTACAAAGTTGTGTCATTTCTGTTTGTCTTTTACCCATCGACTATGGTTATTTATACTTCTATTTGAGGAAACCTACATGCTATTATAATTTTTATTTAAATACAATAATCTCCTATCATTTTATCACAGTTTTTTATCATCCACCTGGACAAATTTCTCTGCTTTATAATAATGTGATTATCTTCAAAATTAGTAGCAAATTGTAACAATAACTACATTTGTATGAATTCTTTAGGTCCCTGATTCACGTTGGTGTTTTTGTTGTTTTCTCCCCCCAGATCCTATTCTGGGTTTTTGTTGTTACTGTTTTGTTGCAAGAGAAGAGACTAGAAGAGAGGCCCTAGGAGATAGATCAGACTATATCCGGGTACTGAGAGTGTATTAACTCTGGAAGAGGAAAATGTAAGTCATGTGCATAATGAAGTTATGAATCACTTCGACACAGTGCTTAGAGCTTACCCTGGAATAAATCCAGTGCAACAGGCAGGCATCAAAAAGAATCAAGATGAATGTAGCTTTGTAGAAGGGATTTTCTATACAAATGTGCGACAAGACAACTTCATATGGCTTATTTAAATTTTATAGCAAAAAGTGTTACTTAATCCCAGTCTGGAACACTTTGTAATAAATTATTGAAAAATAAAAATCACAGCAACATTAGTTGATACATGCTCCTGTTGTTTGAACTTTTTAGAGCAGAATTTGCAACATAATGTGTTATAAACAACATCCTGTGAGGACAAAGGTTTTGTTTATCTCACACCGTTTTTGTATTGTGGTGTGTTTCAAAATGGGATTTCACATGAAATCATATATGTATTATATATAATACATACTTCAAAAATACATTTTATATACAATGAATCTTATTTTTAAATTTGATATTTAAAATCAATAAATTGTTTTTTATGAGTTAAACACTAAATGTAAAGTCTAAATTGAATATATATGTGAAATATATATGAGAATATACATATATATGTATATGTTTTATATATACATACACTCACACACAGATATATAAAAATTGTAGTCTCTCTTGATAAGAATTGAAAGTTTGGCACCATATTTTTCACAGGACAACAACTCCCCAGAGCTGACATCCCCCGCCCCACTGAGGATGGCCGAGGCCCCCTGGACCCTGCATGTCCCACACTCCCATGAGGGTATTACTTGCAGCTTACTGTCTTTATTTTGCAATCCTTAGTCTACAGATGATATTCAGGAGCACACATATTCATTTCCATCTATCTGTTCTACTTCTCCAGCTGAAGTAATAGGCAATGATAGTTGATACTTTTCAGGAAATGCATTCTTTCATAATCAAGAAAAGGTTAAATTATCCTTACTACTGTAAACTGAGGTCTCTATGTTAAATTTCTAACAATGTCAAAACAAAAAGAAAAAAAAGAAAAAATCTCTGCTTAGCTAAATCAATAGGCAATTAAATTAAGCTGGATTGTTACTACATGAACATTAGAATTATTGAAATCTTAACTTTTCAGAAATGAATGATGGCTCCAATATGCAAATGAATTGAGAAGGCAACAAAAATTCCTACAGGAGAAAATCTTATTTTATATTTATTTATTTATTTATTTATTTTTATTTTTTTATTTGTGAATGTATTTTTTTAAATTTATTTTATTTTTTAATAGTTTATTGTCAAATTGGTTTCCATATAACACCCAGTGCTTCTCCCCACAAGTGCCCCCCACCATGACCATCCCCCCTCCTTCCCTCCCCCTCCCCCTTCAGTCCATGGTTTGTTTTCAGTATTCAGTGGTCTCCCTTGATCTGTGTCCCTCACTCTCCCCCACTTTCTTTCCCCCTTCCTCTCCCCATGGTCCCCTGCCATGTCTCTCCTGTTAGACCTATGAGTGCAAACATATGGTATCTATCCTTCCCTGCCTGACTTATTTCGCTTAGCATGACACCCTCAAGGTCCATCCACTTTGCTACAAATGGCCATATATCATTCTTCCTCATTGCCATATAGTACTCCATTGTATATATATTTAATATTCAAATCCAATACCTTATAAGTTCATCACAAAATTGAAAGTCTAAATTGAATATGTATAATTATTTAAAATTTAATAAATTTCTATCATACATATTATATGCATTTGTACCTAGTAAACTTCTTGTAATATTTCTTGAGTATCCAGAAAGTTCAGAGTATGAACTTCTCTACATCACTGCCTTTTAGAAACTGCTAAGTTTTTCTGATTGACCTAACCCCAGATCACCACTAATAATTTTCATTATCTTGTGCTATTAAAAAATTAGGGCCATACCTCCTATTAATGGAAATGAATTTCTTTTATGAATGACCATGGATTATTATAATTTGAGACCAACTCAGTATACTTTATACAGCATTTTCTTTTAGTTTTACACTTAACTCTTACTTGTCAGTATTTTTGGTTCAGTCCTGATGGTGTGGTATCTCCTTTTATCACTGACATTTCTACAATTCATACAATTAATATGTGTTGGGACTGGTGCTGTGATATACATCTTGGAACTCAGAAGTGCTTTGGCTGTATACTACTCTGTTTCATCAGATAAATTTGTAAAACAACCTAATTCTGGATAAATGATGTGTTGCTGCACCAATGTTTGCTTTAAATTTTACTTTTCTGTTAGAAGAATTAGCAGACATATTTTTGGCATGTAATTTTGGAAGTGTGAATACTTATGCCTACTCACTGTAAACGGAATCATTTGGGAGTGCATGGAGTGTACCCTGAATGTCAAATCACAAACGAGACAGGACATTAGTAAATACAGCACAAATACTGAATGTTTTGAGCTTCTGGTTATACTGAACTTGTCCCAAAGGTGACAGAATGATGGAGTGAGAAGCGGAGATATGCTGGTGTGGAAGAATTGGTGGTGGATAACCCATTGGCTATGTGCCAACAGGATCCAAGAGAAGGTATTTAACATCTCCTACCTATGACTTACCTGCCTATCAAATCAACAGAATAAATACATCAGAGGTTTGTTAAGACGAGTAATGAAAACAATTAAAATAAACCCCTCTAAACTCGACATTTAGATGTTATTGATTCTTCTTTTTTTTATTTTTTTGGCTTTTTAAAAAATTTTTGAGACAGAGAGAGATGGAGCATGAGTATGGGAGGGGCAGAGAGAGAGAGGGAGGCATAGAATCTGAGCTGCCAGCACAGAACCCGATGCAGGGCTCAAACCCAAGGACCACAGGTTCATGACCTGAGCCGAAGTCGGAAACTTAGCTGACTGAGCCACCCAGTCACCCCTTGATTCTTCTTTAAGTAAAAGTTTGTAGAAACAATTGCCTTACATATTGTTCACCTTCATGTGGGAAAACACAGGCTGCTGTGGTCTTATTATTGAAAGTTTAGAATAATATTTGGTGGCTAACGGCTACTGAGAGGTACAGTGGCCTCTTATTCAGAGCAACTCATAAGCTATGATCCCAGAAAATGTATCCATGGTCTTAGCCTCACACCCTGACACCCTGAGAAACTCACGGTTTGCTCTGGATAAGCCAGCTTTGTGTGATGGTGATAGCTGACTGGTTAATGCAAATTCCACTCTTGTAATGTTTATGAATGGAGAGTTCTATGCCATGAAGTAAAAATCCAGAGCTAAGAATGACAGAGCTAAGTGTGGTATTCTACAAAGTAACCTGGAAGAGGCCTGGATGAGTCACACTACAGGCATCTCTTTTTCTTGGCCCTAATATTCAGATCTGAAGTTATCATGGGCAACCAGACAACGTTTCTGAACTTTGAGAACTACTACGCGCCCACCCCTTTATGCTCATAGAAACCTTTGACTTCTGACCTTGTTAAAAAAAAAACTGAACACACTGCAAATGTATCATGACAAAAACAGTGGAAACATTAGCCTCAAAGCAATTCCATTTTTAAAACTTAGAATGTGAAGAGTTACTACCTAATTCTATACAACTGATTGTTGGAGACAAAAAAAGTTTCTCATACGAATAATACGAAAATTGAGTTGCCAAACTTACTTAGGGACATATGTTTTAGATTTCAGAAAAGGGAACAGAAAGCCACGTACCTTGGGGAGCTAGCAATCTGCACACTGCAAAGCCATCTTTGAACTCAAAACAACCATCTTGATCTCTATGGAGTGCATCACTGAGTACTTCAAAGATACACAGAAAGAAGATGCCTTCATCATTACCTGATCATGAATATAATTTCACAGATAACCAGATTAAAAAGCAACAGCCTCTCCAAAAGCCAAGGCTGACATTAAAAGAATGGCATTCAAACTTCATGGAAAATGGTCTGAAACAGAAGAAATTAAACTGGAAGGCAGGAGCTCTGCCCTACTCTCTGGCTCTGCTGTCAGCCCTTCAGAGACCATGGACAACCCCTTTGTGCTCCCTGCCTCTGCCTTCTGGGATGTAAATCAGGTATGATAGTGGCCGCATCATCCAAATGACTAGACTGCCATGATTACATAGTCATACAATGAGCAATCAAACCTTAAAAACTGAGTACAGTGCATTTGATTTAAACAAGATCATCATCCATCACCTATCATGCCACATGAAAAGGCGCTTCACAACCTGTTATGAAAGAAAGCAGCCATTACTAAGCACCATTGTCCACACTGCACTGGAGGGCTTGTGGGGTGGGTGGCCGGCATAAGGCACTGACTGGACAGAAACCCACATGGAATAAAAATACCCCTGACCAGTGTTCTGGAGGAAGCAATGAAAGATAGGCAGCATGTGGCTGACTGTGCACATATTTTCTCCACAGCGTTGGTCACAATATAGGAAGTAAGAAATATAAAATATAAATGAAGAGTGATGAAACACTTTAAATAAAAAATTAAAATAACAGTATTAAAATCAATATTCAATATTTGTAGATATGTCTGCACAGATCTGCAGACACAGTAACAGGAATGTGAGCATGTGCTCATGTGAAGATCTGTGCCAGTTCCCGCGTGCGTCTGCCTGTGTGTGTGCAAGGATCTGACTGTCCACAGCTGGGCGAATGGACAGGTGGGTGCCCTGGGGACGGAGGCTGGAGCTTGACACCCACAGGGCACACAGACACGATGGGGAGGGAACAGGGACAAGCTGGAGCCCACACAGTGCCGGAGCCCGAGGGCTGTGTGCCACGGTCAGCTACATTCACGTCCCCCAGAAGCTGACACAGTACTAATGGGACTGGCACGCACTCACCGCTGCAGGGGTCAGAGCAGCTCCAGAAGAATCCCACAGAAGAGAGATTATTTGCTGATCTGAGCACTGCCCTACCCCGAGGAGGTGGGCCCATGGGGAAGCAGAGTATATGAGCTACAGCCTTCCCTCCAGATCAGCCACTAGACTTCCAGCTTGGCTCATGCTACCAGAGATACTACCAGAAGCAGTGGGAGAGAGGGTACTGGCAGAAGCCGCCACTCAGTTTAAGAGGCTTACAGCAGTGTGCTTCCCATTCCCTGAATTTGTCTTCTGTGTTCCTGTCCTGAAGTTTACCTCTGCATATGATGCAACCCCATAAGGTACTGCTAATTGGTTTTGCTTTAATTGATCAAACTTTATTCTTAAAGGTATTAAAATAATCTCTATTTATCCTGACCATTTTTGGTTTAGATCCAATCCAAGAGAACTGCCTGGAGGGGGAGTTAGATTCCACCAGACTGAAGCTGAAAGTGAGGTACAAGAGAAGGAGAAGCAGTTTCCACATCACAGGAATCAAGACTCACTGCCACCAGCATAAAAACTTGAAAGTATGCCATTTAACCTCTTCCTTCTAAGTATTAAATTTAAAAGGAAGTAGTATTTCTATAGCTTTTCATAAGTATCTCAGCATTTTTCACACAACGTATATTTAATTTTAACAATGGATAGAAAAAATAATTTTGTAATTTATCTGAATGATTATTAAATGCAGAATAGAGACTATCATACTCATTTTCTGATTGCAAACTCTTATATACTGCTTTTCCAATATTTTAACTTTTTGAGGAAATAAATCTAAAGTGCATGCCCATCTGACACTATACTGTGTAAAAATTCTCAATAAGAAATTTTTTATTGCTATATTCATAAGGATAATGGGAAACTGAAGGCATCCTGAGTCATTTTGTCGTGCTAACCCTGTTAACCCTGTAATCGGCCAGATGCTCTCCATTGAGAGCCTTATCCTTCCCAAGAGACGCGTCCAAAATAAATATAAAGCACTGGTACCACATGGGATTTCCGATGATTTAGAAGGACCCTCCAAAGGTAATCAGCATAGAATGACCTTTGGAGGGGCCAGTGTTGCTTTGTTCTGATTGAGTTTAAATCTGAATGCACTACACACGCCAGGCTCCTAGTCTCCCCGTGTTTCAATCAAAGCCTGAGGACTGCTGTTTCTGAGCTCGGCGATGGTAAATATCTGCAGCCACAGGTTTTCACCATTCTCCATTCTCGCTAGTGAAGTAGCGGCTTTTATTCTGAGGGTGAGCTTTGCCCTCAGGAACAATTGTTTCTTTTCCTTCTTGCTGGAATCTAGAGAAAGGGGTACATGGAAGGAAAACCTCTTCTGTGCATTTCAGCACCATGTGGATCCATTCTTCTCTCAGATAATGCAAAAGCAGTGGAGGATCAGAGGAAAACAAGTGATAGGTGGCCAAAAGGCCTGCAGAAGACCCAGGATTATTCACTCTGTGCTCAGTGGCTCTGAGCAAACTCTATAGCCTGCATGACAGGAAGGAACTGGCCATCAGAGAACACGTTCACTAACCCTAAAGGCCTTTGGATACAAAGGGACCTGTCTTGGGTCCCTGCTTCTTGCCGACCACAACTGAAAAAGCAACTTTAATTTTGCATGTGACTGTGCTCAAAGTGGCATGTATCATAACACAGCATGTGGTTAACATAGTTCTTGACCAAACTAATTTAGAGCTCAGGAGCTTCCCTCCTATGCGGCCTAAGATTACTCTTCATTAAGGTCTATGATGACGCTGCCCACGGCCCAGACGCCTGACATCTTCCTGATTCCAAAACAAATGAGACAGTAGTTAAGAGTCCGAGTCTGAACCCAGTAGAAATATGTTTTTATGCAAAGAAATAGAGGAATGGAAAGGTATGCTATTTCTTGGTTTAACACAAACATTTCTTTTGTCGGCACTTCTGCAGACACACCTCTTTCTCTCTTGTTCCAGACAATACATAACAAAGATCATCCCTTTTCATGTAGGCAGATTGAGGCAAGTCTGCGAAGTGAGCACGTTGCTGGGCCTTGAATGTGAGCCGAGAGGCCGTCCACCACCCCTCCTGCTCTGAGATCTTTGTGTCCCCTGGGCAGGCACGGAGGCAGTGTCTGGGCCCCGCGGGAGGCATGTGTTACTGCAGAGCCACACGGCAGACAGACACACGGCCAGGCCAGGTGTAGGGGACAACCAGTCACAGCCACCCTCAGGGCCTGTGCGGGTCACCACTGCCATGGTCTTCCTTGCACTTTGTTTGTGTTTTCATGTGAAAACAGTGAAATAAAAACTTGATGAGTTTGGGGCGCCTGCATGGTTCAGTCAGTGGAGTGTCTGACCCTTGATTTCAGCTCAGGTTGTGATCTCATCGTTCATGAGTTTGAGCCTCGTGACCAGCTCTGTGATGACAGTGCTGAGCCTGCCTGAGATTCTCTCTCTCTCTCTCTCTCTCTCTCATTCTCTCTCTTTTGACCCCTCCCTCCCCTCAAAATAAACATTGGGGAAAAAAACTTGAAACAGAGTAATATGCTCTCAAACCCACTTTCCCTGCAACGTAAAACTCTAAATTTTGGTTTTCCTACTTGAATATATTCAGTAATAGAGAAATGTTTTCCTATTCTCAGTAAAAATGAAAATGATAAATTCAATATGCACTCAGTATCAATTTTGAGGAATTAATAAAGGAGCTCTAGGGAATACTTTGAACTCCCTTCTAAAGGAGCATGTGAATTCCACCTCCTCACCATGAGAAAATAATGGACTGAAGATTGTTTTAAACCCTACTATTACTAGAGAAGCTCAAAATACATATTTTGAAATAGGAAACACCTATCTTTAAACACTTTTGTTAAAACTCAATTTTAAAGGCTCCTTCACTGAAAGCCACATATCTGTGTGTTTGTGTGTGTGTGCGAGAGAGAGAGAGAGATCACAGTTAGCCCACAGACTAAGAATTTTCAGCTTCTCCTACTGAAAATGAATTTGGAATAATACAAATTAAATCATGAATCTTTGATCATTATGAGCAATTTGACTTTCCTTAAGTGACAACTGTATAGTGTACTGAGTACACAGCTGACCAGGACAGTACACAACCTTGCCTTCTAACTCCGTCAAGTGAGTTAAGAGAAAACGACTAGCTGGGATGACTGTTGGGCACCGGAAGGTTTTGTGCAGTAGGAATGAACACACCCTACTTTCTGGTACTACACGCACACTGCCATGTTGCAGGGTGTTTCTTGCCATAGGCACAGAGGATGGTGAGCACAACTGCAGCATTTCTGAGGTCATTTAATGTTTAATTGTAACAGTAATGCAACCAATCTAATTAAACGACTATGTAATTCATTGTCTCATTCATGCTTCTATGAGGATATTGATATTGGGAACAGAATTCTTGGTCATGCACACATTGATAGCTTTCATTATTGCCATCTGTCTACTTGGATTTTTTAACCTTTTGTTGACATACAACACATAATGCAGAAAAGTGTGTGCATATGTGTTCATAAATATAAAATTGTGCATGTTGATAAATGGATACAAAACAAACACCTGCTGAATCAGCACCAAAATCAGGTACTGGACATTTTTCAGCATGACAGTAGCACCTTTTTGTGTTCCCTACTAATTTATTTCTCTAAAGGGTAACCAATATTTTTATCACGAATTAGTCTTGCAATCCTTTGAACTTCATATTGATGTAAGAGTCGAACTTAAATTTTGTGATTGACTCCTTTCATTCAAGTCAGTGTCAGTGAGAGTATATTATAAAATGCACCTGTAGCCAATTCATTCTTTTTTTAAAGGTAAAACATTTTTAAAAAATTTTTTAATGTTTATTTATTTTTGAGAGAGAGGGAGAACAAGAGCATGTGAGTGGGGGAGGGACAGAAAGAGAGGGAGTCACAGAAATCAAAGCAGACTCCAGGATCTGAATGGTCAGCGCAGAGCCCGATGCAGGGTTCAAACCCACAAACTGAGATCATGACCTGAGCCGAAGTCAGGCGCTTAACCAACTGAGCCACCCAGGCCCCCCTGTAGCCAATTCATTTCTAATCACTGCACAGTATTTCATTCTGTGAATACCTCATAATTTATTTATGGAGCCTCTTGAGTGGCCTTCTGCAGTTTCCAAGGGGTGGTCACTGGAAAGGGAGCTGCTATGTTTTGGAGAACACAGATATGCACTTTTTTTCAACAAAGCCATGGGATTCCTGGGCCATCAGTTTTATCTGTAGCTACAGGTTCCCAGTACTGCTAATTCCCCAGTTCACTGAGTCACAGTGAACTACTTCGGACTCTGAGACCAGTATATAAGAGGTTCCAGTTCTCAGTATTCTACACAGAACTGAGTTTTGAAAATTATATTTTATTTTTTAGCTATTCTAGTGGTTATGCATTTTCATTTCAAATACTCCTGATGACTAATTAAGCTTGACAACATTTCTTATATTATTACCCGTTGGTTATCTTCTTTGGAGAAGTGCTCATTAATTTATCCACATCTTTTGCTCATTTTTATATTTTTAAATATATATTTTATGTTACATGTTATTTATATTTATAAAGTGACAATACATCCATTTCTTGGAAATTTTCCAATAAATTGACTTATGACAAACATAAGTAACACATAATATTAAATTAGTAAGGAAAGCTTACTCTTTAAAGATTTCTCAAAAATACTAGATAGAAGTTCTTGCGTATTTTTTCTGTAATTAGAATCCTTGAGTACAGTTAAAGCTCATAACCTCAGGAAGCAAGATTATCAACAGGAACAAATTATCATAAAATGACAAATCAATTCTCAATGTGATTTTTCACTTACTTTACAAGAATTTTGAACATTTAATAATGTGTCAGACACTTTTCAAGGAACTATACAAAGGGCACTACACAAATTCTCACTCTTGTTATAAAAGGAAAACTCTAACCAATCCAAATAGCATGACAACTCCTGTGCATGTTTGTTTTCTAATTAGACATCAACAGAAAGGACGGTCTCTCCAAAGCTTCTCTTGATATCATCAAGAAACCCATTTTCTAAGTTGAAGGGACTGAGAGCTGCCTCATGCATAACTCTCCCAAGTGTGAACACTGTGTATCCCATATAGTTCCAAACAATTTGTTTGATTTCTCCGGGAGAGAGAGTGGCTTCAAGGCTAAGGATACAAAGTCCTTAATTCCTATTAATTTTCAGGTAGCAAATCACTTATGATGGTTTGTGATGATGAAGTGCATCGAGGTCAGGGAAGGAAAAGGCTTCCTCTGGTGTTCTGTCTTGACTATTTGACAAGTGTCCAGGTTACAGCATCCTGCCCGTATTGCTAGATGCCCCTCAGCCAAATGGAACCTGCTCTCGCCCTAAACTTCATTCTGGGGAAGGAAACACATCCAGCAGAAGAAAGTAACCACTAGATAAAGAAGATTTTCTTGAACACATCCAATAGCAAGGTCAGCCACATATTTTCTGGGTCATTAAAAGTAATTAGTTTTTACTGGCACAAAAACAGACACTCAGATCAATGGAACAGAATAGGGAACCCAGAAATGGACCCACAAACATATGGCCAACTAATCTTTGACAAAGCAAGGAAGAATATCCAATGGAATGTAGACAGTCTCTTCAGCAAATGGTGCTGGGAAAACTGGACAAGGATGTGCAGAGAAATGAACCTGGACCACTTTCTTACATACACAAAAATAAACTCAAAATGGATGAAAGACCTAAATGTAAGACAGGAATCCATCAAAATCCTCAAGGAGAAAGCAAGCAAAACCTCTTTAACCTCTGCCACAGCAACTTCTTATTCAATATGTCTCTGGAGGCAAGGAAAACAAAAGCAAAAATTAACTTTGGACCTAACAAAATAAATAGCTTCTGCACAATGAAGGAAACAAGCAGCAAAACTAAAAGGCAACCAACAGAATGGGAGAATGTATTTTCAAATGATATATCAGATAAAGTGTTAGTACCCAAAATCTATAAAGAACTTATCAAACTCAACACCCCCCAAAAAACAGAAATAATCCAGGGAAGAAAAGGGGAAAATACACGAATAGACACTTCTCCAAAGAAGACATCCAGATGGCCAACCAACACATGAAAAAAGGCTCAACACCACTCATCATCAGGAAACTACAAATCAAAACCACAATGTGACACCACCTCACACCTATCAGAATGTTGGTGAGGGTGGAGAGAAGGAGGATCTCTTTTGCACTGCTGACGGGAATGCAAACTGGTGCAGCCACTCTGGAAAACAGTAAGGAGGTTCTTCAAAAAATTAAAAATAGAACTACCCTGTGATCTAGCAATAACACTACTAAGTATTAACCAAGGGATATGGGTGTGCTGTTTCAAAGGGATACATGCACCCCAATGTCTATAGCAGCTCTATCAACAACAGCCCAAATATGGAAAAGCCCAATGTGCATCGATGGATGAATGGATAAAGAAGATGTGGTATATATATACAATGGAGTACTACTCGGCAATCAAAAAGAACGAAATATTGCCATTTGCAACCATATGGATGGAATTAGAGGGTATTATGCTGTATGAAGTTAGTCAGTCATAGAAAGATAAATATCATGACTTCACTCATATGAGGACTTTAAGATACAAAACAGATGAACATAAGGGAAGGGAAGCAAAAATCATATAAAAACAGAGCTAGGGACAAAACATAAGACACTCTTAAATATGGAGAACAGAGGGTTGCTGGAGGGGTTGTGGGAGGGGGTGGGATACATGGGAAAGGGGCAGTAAGGAATCTACTCCTGAAATCACTGTTGCACTATATGCTAACAAACATGGATGTAAATTTTAAAAATATATATAAATTATTAAGAAGTAAGTAATTAGTCTTGCCATAGCAACAAACAACTTTGATGGCTATGTTTTAAAGATATAAAAGGCAAGTGATGGAATATATAAAAGGACAATAGGAACTAGTCTCCCCTCAGATTAAAATATTGATTTTAAATGCAATTTTTAATTTTTTTAATGTTTAAAATACAAGACTAAATTTATTCTGTGTGGGACTCTCAGCAGATCCTGGAATCCTATGCATATTTTTATAGATCATACCTTACATTCATTTGATTTTTTTGTTTCTGGCTGTGTTTGGCTGGTTTTCTAACATAAGTAGTGTGCTAGTAAGATGATTTCAGTTTAAAATTTTGTCAAATGCCTTTACATCATCTATTGAGATGATCATAAGATTTGCAACTTTCATTTTGTTTCTGTGGTGTGTCACATTGGTTGATTTGTGGCTGTTGAACGATCCTTGCATCCCTGGAATAAATTCCATTTGATCATGGTGTATGATCCTTTTAATGTATTGTTGAATTCAGTTTCCTAATATTTTATTGAAGATTTTTGAATCTATCTAATTGAATCCACCTCATTTGAATCTATCTCATCATATAGGCCATGAATCAAGGCCTATATAGGCTGATAGTTTTCTTTCTTTCTTTCTTTTTTTTTTTTTTTTCTTTTTCTGGTGGCCTGGTCTAGTTTTGGTATCAGGGTAATGATTGCCCTATAAAATAAATCCAGAACCATTCAATCTTCTTCAACTTTTTCAGTGGGTTTGCAAAGGATAGGTATTTCATCTACTTTAAATGTTTGGTAGGTTTTACCATTAAAGCCATCTAGTCTGTATTCTATTTGTTGGATGTTTTGATTACTGTCTCATCATCCTTATTAATAATTGGTCTATTTGAATTTATTATTTCTTCATGATTCAGTCTTGGAAGACTGTATGTTTCTAGAAATTATCCATTTATTCTATGTTGCCCAATTTCTTGGCATATGATTTTTCACAGTAGTCTTGTGATCCTGATGTTTGTTTGTGTGGTATCAGTTGTAATATCTCCTCTTTCATTTCTGATTGTATTTATTTGAGCCCACCCTCATCTTGGTAAATCTAGCTAAAAATTCATCAAATTTGTTTATTTTTTTTAGAAATCAGCTCTTAGTTTTGTTGACTTTTGTCTCTATTTCACTTATTTCCACTATAATCTTCATTATTCCTTCTTTCCATTAACTTTAGTTTTGTCTTATTTTTCTTGTTCCTTTAGGTATAAAGTTAGGTTGTTGGAATGAATAAATTAATTCAGT
The DNA here is from genome assembly GCA_004023845.1 of Helogale parvula. Lineage (NCBI taxonomy): Eukaryota > Metazoa > Chordata > Mammalia > Carnivora > Herpestidae > Helogale > Helogale parvula. Next base: position 10,256 of record PJEM01014863.1, on the reverse strand, counting down.
CAAGCTACAGAATACAATATCAATATGCAGAAGTCTATTGTGTTTCTACATACTAAAAATGAACCAAGAGAAAAAAACTTAAGGAAACAGTCCTATCTGGGGCACCTGTGTGGCTCAGTCAGTTGAGTGTCTAACTTCGGTTCAGGCCATGATCTCCGTGTGTGAGTTTGAGCCCCACCTTGGGCTCTGTGCTGACAGCTTGGAGCCTGGAGCCTGCTTCAGATTCTGTGTCTCCCTTTCTCTCTGCCACCCCCTTGCTCATGCTCTGTCTCTCTCTCTCTCTCAAAAAAGATAAATGTTAAAAAAAAAAGTTTTTTAAAGAAATAAAAGAGTCCTATCTATAACTATCTTTTGATACAGTTAGGCAAGAAAAATAAAATAGTTATGATTAAATTACTAATAATAATTATTATTAATAATTATTACTTAATCATGGGGATGAAAGACCTATACACTGAATACTATAAGATACATATGAAAAATGAAGACACAAACAAATTGAAAGATATATGCTATGTTCAGAAATTGGAAAAATTAATGTAAAAAGGCCATACTATACAAAGCAGTCTACAGATTCAATGCAATACTTATCAAAAATTCTAATAATATTTTTCACAGAACTACAACAAATAATTCTAAAATATGTGTGGAACCACTAAAAGATCCTGAATAGCCAAAGTAATCTCAAGAAACAAGAATAAAGCTGAAGGCATAACACTCACTGACTTCAAACTACATTACAAAGCTACAATAATCAAAATAGCACAGTGCTGGCATAAAATACAGAAAAAAAAGACACATCAGTGACTGAAGCAGAATAGAATCCAGAAATGAACCTGCATTTATATGGTTAATTAACTTAAGACAAAAGGGCCAAGAATATACAATAAGGACAAGACAGTATCTTTTATAAATGTTGATGAGAAAACTAAACAGCTATAAGAAAAAGAGTGAAACTGGACAACTGTCTCACAACAAACACAAAACTTAACTTAAATGAATTAGACTTGAAACCACAAAACCCCTAGCAGAAAAACATAGGCAGTAAGCTCCCTGACATCAGTCTTAACTTTGAAAATTTGGACCTGAATCTAAGAGCAAAGGCAACAAAAGCCAAAATAAACTTGTGTGACTACACCTAACTAAAAAGCTTCTATGCAGCAAAAGGGACAGTTAACAAAACATAAAGACACCCTACTGAACAGGAGAAGATATGTTTTTTACTAAGTCCATATGTTTATTTTACCTTTTTAAGTAGTTTATTGTCAAATTAGTTTCCATACATCACCCAATGCTCTTCCCCACAAGTGCCCTCCTCCATCACCACCACCTCTTTTCTCCCCTCCCCCTTCAACCCTCAGTTCCTTTTCAGTATTCAATAGTCTCTCAAGTTTTGCATCCATCCCTCTCCCCAACTCTCTTTCCCTCTTCCCCTCCTCCTGGTCCTCCATTAGGTTTCTCCTGTTTTCCTGTTAGACCTATGAGTGCAAACATATGGTATCTGTCCTTCTCTGCCTGACTCATTTCGCTTAGCATGACACCCTCGAGGTCCATCCACTGAACTCTTGGGACCTCATCAAGATAAAAAGCTTCTGCACTGCAAAGGAAACAATCAAGAAAACTAATAGGCAACTGACAGAATGGGAAAAGGTAGTTGCAAATGACATATCAGGTAAAGGGCTAGTATCCAAAATCTATAAGGAACTCACCAAACTCTACACCCAAAAAATGAATAACCCTGTGAAGAAATGGGCAGAAGACATAAACAGACACTTCTCCAAAGAGGACATCCACATGGCCTACAGGCACATGAAACGATGCTCAACATCACTCATCATCAGGGAAACACAAATCAAAACCACACTGAGATACCACCTCACACCAGTCAGAGTGGCTAAAAGGAACAAATCAAGAGACTATAGATGCTGGCGAGGGTGTGGAGAGATGGGCACCCTCCTGCACTGTTGGTGGGAATATAAACTGGTGCAGCCACTCTGGAAAACAGTGTGGAGGTTCCTCAAAAACTATCCATAGAACGTCCTTATGACCCAGCAATAGCACTGCTAGGGATTTACCCAAGGGATACAGAAGTGCTGATGCATAGGAGCACATGTACCCCAATGTTCATAGCAGCAATGTCAACAATAGCCCAAACATGGAAAGAGCCTAAATGTCCATCACCTGATAGGTGGATCAAGAAGATATGGTATATATATATACAATGGAGTATTACATGGCAATGAGAAAGAATAAAATATGGCCATTTGTAGAAGATATTTTTAAATTGTACATCTAGTAAGCAGTTAATATCAAAAACATATGAAGAACTCAACTCAATATTTTTAAAAATCCAATTAAAAAGTGGGTAGAGTCTCTGAATAGACATTTTCCAAAAAAAAATGAAAAGATGACACATGAAAAGATGTTCAACCTCACTCATCATCAGGGGCATGCAAATCCAAACCACTGAGAGATCTCACTGTTAAAACTGCTGTTATCAAACAGACAAATGGGTGTTGGTAAGAGGTAGAGAATGGGGACCCTCGTGCACTGCTGGTGGGAATGCAAACTAGTGCAGCTGCTCTGGAGCTATGCATGGAGGATCCTCAAAAAGATAAAAATAGAACTACTCTGTGATTCAGCCATTCCATTTCTGGGCATATCTCAAAAAAACACATAAATTCAAAATTATTTATATTAATAGTAGTATTATTTATAATAGCCAAGATATGGAGACAACCGAGTGTCCATTTATAGATGAGTGGATTACGAAGATGTGGAATATATTTAATATGGAAGGTTACCCAACCATAAATAGGAAGGAATTCTTTCCATTTGCAACAACATGGATGAACTTTGAGGGTATTATGCTAAATGAAGTAAGTTAGGCAGAGAAAGACAACTACTGTATGATTTCACTTATATGTGGAATCTAAAAATAACACAAAACAAAACAAAACAAAATTCATAGATTCTGAGAACAGAGTGATGCTTATCAGAGGGGAAAGGGGTTAGAGAATAGGCAAAATGGGTGAAGGGGGTCAATTATATTGTGATTGTTGGTAACTAGACTTACTGTAGTGATAGTTCTGTAGTGTATACAAATATTTAATTATTATATTGTATACCTGAAAATAATATCATGTTAATGTTACATACCAATTTCACCTCAATAAAAGTAAAGATGATATATCTAAAAAATAGTTCAAAGACAGAACTGCCATAAATAACATATGCTTTAGCTATTTTCTACCCAGCTAGCTTCCCGTGGCCCTCCTGTATAGAAATTCTATAACTGTCACTGAGAATAGTCTGGAATGGACAGCCAGAGGTTTTATTTGTCATGAGACCTTGGCTTATAAACGTTTGGTTGATGGGCCATATAGATCTTTGGTTTATAAAACCAAAAACATAAACTATATACTGCCAACAACTGGCATATATATATAGTTTATGCTAAGACTAGGCAAAGGAAGGGAATGCAGAAAAGTAAGAACAGAATAGACTACTTTTGGTCTCTGAAAACCTCTTGAATGATGGCCTTCTGGGTCCATGTCATAAGGAAATGGAATCTGAGAAGATCAAGAGACGTAGGTGATTAAGAACAGAGGCACCTCACCTCCCAACCGGGCATGGGTTATGATGCAGTGCAGACGTGCCCTGGGGGCTGGGTATGGGCAGGACTTTATGACTAGGCCTGTCTGAGGAGAACAAAGCGGGCCCGAGACAGCCTGTGAATTTCATGATGTCCTGCAGAGGACCAGAGAAGAGCTCAATTTGACCAGGACACCTTGCAGGACATGGGAACTCTTTGTCAGGGTGAAATCAGTGGGTCAAAGAGATTCATGGTCCTAATGAGGGAAGCCTGCAGCAAGATGCAATGTGGAAGATATGAACAGGGGAATGCGGAGACACTGGCATATTCCAGTAGAAGCGACAGCAGGTAGGTGTTGCTGCATAACAATATTTCTCATAGACCTGAAGGCTGTCTGCGGGTCCTGTGGGCCATGGCTGTGGGCCTTTGTGGACAGCACTGGTCACGAGTCTGCAGTGGACTCTCCAGTGGAAGAGGTGAGAGGAGAGCCTAGGTCCACCCAAGGAGGACCAGCTCCCATCCACGTGTGCTTCATGTCTCTCAGGCAGGCAGTCTCATGTTGGTGGCAAGGTCTGAGGAAGAAGAAGAAATGGGCAAGCGTATTTCCAAGTCCATCAGATGTATGCTGCTGCTGTACTGGTAATCACCTCTTGTGAGAGCGGGCCACATAGTCACTCGGCAAAGGCATGAAGAGGTAGGAGGTCACTGGCTGGGGAGATTAATGAAATCAGTCAACACCAGATGACAAAGAGATCAAGCTCATGATGGCACAGGAGGGTCTAGTGAGACTGCAGCTTGCAGGTAGCGCCGTGCAAAAGAGGTTACGCAAGTTTTGTTGTCCGGAGTGTTTAGAGCCTGGGGCTCAGGAGAAGATAGAGAGAACACCACACTGAATGAAATAATTTATCCAGAAACTTAAACACAATATGTTTTCCTAAAATTTACTGACATCTTCCTCACAGGTGTAATGAAGCTTTGAAATGAAGACAGAGTTTATAGGAAAAATGATGTTTTACATACTTGTATAAATGAGGTGAAAAGCCAAACAGCAAGAGACATTTAAGAGGTGTCTGATTTCACTGAAAAATCAAAACAATAATGTTTTTATTGATTTTCACTGGCCTGTGGATTTCCATAGTGCTTTTGTAAACAATATGAGTTATGTGCACAGAAGTTGAAAAAAGTTGTTTTTTAATAATTTTCTGAAATATTTAATGGCTATTTAACTTCAATTTCCAGTGCTACCTCCTAATTCAAACTTTTGTTCTCATATACCTACACTTATATCAGCATCTTGTCTGTGATCTGTCCTTCATCCAACTTACAGAATCATCACTGTAGCAATTACATGAGTCCCTCACACTGGGGACTGCATGTTATAAGGGGCTCAAATTAATAGTTGCCATGTTACTTAATAGTATTCCGATATTAAGCCAAATACAACCTCATTAGTGAACAGCATTTTCATTTTTTTTTTATTTTTTTGCTTCCATAACTTTGGATTTTTTTTTTTTTGGCATCATGCCACATGCATACATACTAATGTCATTCTGTCAGCTCTCCCAAGCTTCTTGGTTGAAATCTTTTCCATTCTTTGCTTTAGTACGAGTGCTTGAGTGTTTTTTTTTTCAATTTTTTAAATACTTGTTTATTTTTGCGAGACACAGAGGCAGAGCATGAGCAGGAGAGGGGCAGAGAGAGAGAAAGAGGGAGACATAGAATCCAAAACAGGCTCCAGACTCTGAGCTGTCAGCACAGAGCCTAATGCAGGGCTCAAACTCGCGAACCATGAGATCATGACCTGAGCTGAGTGGGATGCTCAACTGACAGAGCCACCCAGATGCCCCAGGAGCGCATGAGTCTTAATTTTTTCTGTAGTATGTTTCTGGCACAGCCACCATGAAGGACAGCATGACCCTCTCGTCTGAAGATGTCTACTTTATATCTGTGCACATCTACCAAGCACATGACATACAGGCCTGTGTCTACACAGAATGTTGCAATGCATACTCTACCCACAGAGTGTTAACATGATTTTTCAGGTAAATCTTTTAATACTGAAATGTTGATTTCCAGTTTCTCTTGAAATACTAAAACATCTGGCAGCACGAGGACAGCATTCCCAAACAGCAGGATTTTCTGGTTTTCTATAACCCATCATTCTCAGCTCCCTCAGATGCTCCTCACCTTTGCAATAACACTCTTGGTTTTTTGCATTAGAGAAATATACATATTATGGCTCTATCATGGATGAAAACTTTGGGTGTTGAAATCTGGGAGAGGGCATATTTCTCTGTGAAAACTAATCCTTGCATGTATAATAGTGGAAACCCAGCTGTGCTGCTTGTGTCTGTTTCTCCTTAGGTTTCTCACTTTCTAACCTGTGCCACAGCATGACTCATGCATTGTCTTCTTTTGTAGATATTCTGTGCACACGCCTTACTTCATTTTCCAGATGATAAATTAACTGATGGTAAGCCATCACATCTTAATGCATAGTTGACACTTAATACTTGAATTCTTTATTGAATTTATTTTCATAAATGATTTCACCATGTTCACATAGACCTGTCTATACATACACACACGATGAGAAAGAAGCATTTGGGGAAGACTGCTGTTAGGCTGTCTTGACTTCTTAGTGATGCTGAAGTTGTGGTCACACTTTTCATAGGGACTGAGGAGCTCATTGGTTGTCAGCTGTCACTGGCTTATGATTATAAATATTGGAATTTTCTTTTTTCTCATTGCTAGCTCTCAATTTCCTTTTTGCCAGGTGTAATCTGGTTTTTATATGTTTCAGCTTAAGTGATGTTCTGTAATCATGTCATCTGAGGTAGCCTTCTAGTTCCTCAGGCCTGTCAGTGCGTCTTCTCTCATTCTTTAGAAAAATAACCTCAAGTTTTCCTTGTCAACACGTGGACCCATAAGATGTTATTGAGAAGAAAATGAATCAAGTTTAGGTAAGTTTGTGAAATGCAGTATATTTTCATCTTAAAAGTCTCTTAGCAAGTATTAGTGTGATCAAGATTCTCCAAAATATCAAATGAAGTAACTCCTTTAAGTATAACTCAGCATTTTCAGGTGTGTTTGATTATAAAGCACTTTCCTCCCATCCATCCATGTGGGACTGAATTTTTTCGGGTTACCACTAGTAAGATCTTATCAAGTTAAAAACTTGATGTATTTTTTAAATTTTTTAATGTTTGTTTATTTTTGAAAGAGAGAGACAGAAAACAAGCAAGGGAAGGGTAGAGAGAGAGACACAGACAGAATTTGAAGAGGCTTCAGGCTCTGAGCTGTCAGCACAGAGCTCGACACAGGGCTTGAGCTCATGAACAGCGAGATCATAACCTAATCTGAATTCAGATGCTTAACCAACTGAGCCACACAGGCGTCCAAAAATTTGATGGTTTTTAATATTCAGAGAAGGCCAAGGAAAAACATTACGAAACTCTTTCTCCCCAACCCATTTAATTTACAGTGCAAATTTTTAAAGAAAGAAGTAAAATTTATTTTACCATTTACTTCCTTGGAATATCAAATTCAAATTTAAAGGTTAACCATAATGATGAATTCATGCGGTTTCCTTAATATATTTTCTTCTTTGTTCCTATAAGTTTATGTAGGCTGCTTTTATGTTAAATCACTTTTACAAATCAGCTTTAACTTGATAGCTCGCATTTTGTTAAACATAGCAAATCACCACATGTGCTTGTCTATGATTCCACCAAATGATGGCAGATGGCAGGAAAAGAATGAAGAGTTGTTTCCCCTCCTGTGTCCCCACACCGTATGGAGACCACCAGCCCTGCTGGGTTTCCCTTCCCAGTCATTTGGCCAAGAAATTGGCCCCAGGAAGGAAGTTGGGACAATTACCATCCTGTTAGTAATCAGGGCCCATTGCCTCCTGTTCACCATCCAAAAACTACTGTTTCATATACTTTCATCCTGTTTTTACACTTGTTTACTGTGGAAAGATATGTCCAGTTCTTTCTTCACGTTGGCCTGCCTGAAAGATTTGTGAAAATTAGATTTTACTACAATCCTGGATGACACTCCAATTGGCCTATATGCATTATGTTTTCATATATTGCTGGGTTTATAATCAAATGCAAGAAAACCAGTGGAAAGACAATAAGTTTGGAAAAAGACCTATACAGAGAAACAAAGATAAGAATAACGGATTTCTCACTAGGAATCTACGCAGGCCCGAGGATTTTTGCTTCATGTGCTCATGTGAGGTATTGATTTATAGTTCAAATTGTTCCCTCTCCTACAGTCTTTGAGTAGTTCCGGTTGAGGATTACAAATGGACATGCTGGGGGGTCAGCAGGAAGATGTGGCCGTGGTTCACCTGTCATCAGGAAGGTGAGGCCATGGTTGACTGTCATTGAGAAGGCACGGCCATGGGTGACTGTCAACAGGAAGGCATGGCTCTGGTTGGGCTGTGAGCAGGACCCAGATGACTGTAGTTCCCCACCCAACCCATCCTTGGAGTGTGCCCTCTGATCACCTTCACTGTTTCCAGAAGCTGCTCTGAGGATACAGCCTTGAAATAGAAACATGGTATTGAAGCTACCTGCAGTAAAAATGACTGAACCCAGTTAAGGCCTCTGAATAAACTTTCAAGATTTGGTGGGCTGGTGCAAATAGCTGGTAAGAGTCCCCTCTTCTGTATTATTCAAGAGAGTTCATGTTTAATTGATATTAATTCCTTGTAAGATGTTTGATAGCATTCACCAATGAAGACTTCTGGGTTTCAGAAACTTCTCAATGAAGTTTTCATTGATGGAGGAATTTTTAATTCAAAGTAAATTAATTTAGATTACATTGAAGGTGGCAGCAGAGAAGGAGGACCCATGAATACAATGAGATAACAATCATATCATCCTAAGTAGCACAGAAATCTAGCTAGAGAAGGCAGAACAAATCCCTCAACCAAAGGAAGAGAAGAGGCCACATCATAGAAAGTAGGAAGTGAGGAGAGGTGGTGTAGAGGAGAAACAGGTCCTGGGTATTGCAGAGGGGAAGGAGTTGTAGCCATGGCAAGAGAGAAGGAAGGAGAGAGGGAAAGTGGATGGGAAAGAGAGAGAAAGAGGGGGAGAGAGAGAGAGAAGGAGGGGGAAAGAGAGAGAAGGAGGGGGAGAGAGAAGGAAGGGGAGAGAGAGGAGAAAAAGAGAAGGAGGGAGAGAGAGAGAGAATAAAGAGTTTGGTGGGGGATATCCAGGAATGCACAAGAAGACTGGGTCCCCAGGTCAGGGCTGGAAGGATGAGAGGAGCTGAATTTGGGGAGTCCTCACAAGCAGCAGGGCTTGAAGCCTAGAGACTATGTGCTGTGCTTGGTTCTGGGGGAGTTCAGAGGGCACAAGGCTGGTCCTGGAGAAAAGACAAGGCAAAGAGCACATGGACAGACAGAGGACAGACAGAGGAGACAGTGATCTGAGGAGCACCTGGTATACAGAGCAGGGAGGTGAGTTGTCCCAGGGGGGCAGCGTTCACTGGGTGACTCCTTTTGTTCCATCCCCCTCCTCCACCCCTCAGGAGAAACACAGAGCCTCTTTCTGGAGGCATTAGGACTTGCTCACCCCAAACCCCACACACACACTCAGGTGGGACTCCCCCCACCCCAGTCACACTGACCCTGCTCTCACTGCCTCTCTCTACATGGTTGTTTTGCAGAGCAGTGGTGGTGCTAGGTTTCACTGTACTAGCAGAGCACACCCCAATTAGTCCTGGGACTAATCCCTGCCCACAGCAGGCCACTGGGGCCTCTGAAGACATGGCCCAAAGGAGGCAGCAGCCAGAACACAGCAGTAGGGCCCCCCTGGCATGCATTAGAGACACTCCCAGGAGCACGAGGCCCTGAGTAGCAGGGGACGCTGACTACAGGGATAATAGGAGCTGGTCTTCATAAGCCACTACCCTCAAGAGCAGAAGACGCAGCTGACTCTCTAAACATATAAAGACAGACACAGAGGCCTAAGCCAAATGAGAAGACACAGAAATTGATCCCAAATGAAAAACAGTTGGACAAGCCCAGGACCAGAGATCTAAGTAAAACAATATATGTAACGTGGCTGGTGCACAAGTTACAGTAATGATCATAAGGGTACTCACTGGACTTGAAAAATGAGTGGAAGACATGAGTGAGACCCTTGACACAGAGATAAGGAATCAGACCAGAGCCAGATAGCCTTATAGCAAATTCAAGATGACTTAATACCTCAAATTACTCCAAAAAATAGAAAAAGAAGGAAAACTTCCAAATTCACCCTATGAGGCCAGCATTACCCTGATAAAGGCCCTACTAAAAAAGAGAACTACATACAAATATCCCTGTTGAATATACATGTAAAAACCCTCAACAAAATACTACCGAACTGCGGAGGACCAGCCCACGCACCCCAGTCGAACGATCCCCGAGTAGGTGGTTGGTGTCAGCGAAATATCTATAGGAAGGAAGACAGACAACATGAATGGTGGTAAAACCACACTTTACTAAGAAAGTCAGTGTCTTTTATGCCATAGGGGTTTTACACATTTTTTTTTCTCTTTAATGATTACAAAGCTTATGGTCCTTGAGAGAGTAAAAACATGCCCTGGGAAGGATCATTTTTTTTTTATCACAGAAAAGAGAACAGCCGTGAAAACAGAAGTA
>PJEM01014862.1:0-32821 GCA_004023845.1 Helogale parvula | reverse complement strand
TGGGGCAGAGGATCAGAAGATGGGATGGAGCGAAAGGTCAGGGGAAACAGTAAAACTCCGTGGTGCCTTGGCTGGGCTGGGCCAGGCCCCAACTTCCAGGGTCAAAGGTGTGAGGGCCGGGCAGGCTTTTGGGCATGCGCACCTGGTCCAGGTACTTGGCCTGAATCTTGTGGCGGGCCTCGCACATCTTGCAGGGCTTCTCGGGGTCAGGGAAGACGAGCTGGTTGACGACGATGTTGTGGGTGTCGATCTTGCACTTGGCCAGCTCCTGAATCAGCCGCTCCGTCTCGTACAGGGACAGGAACTCGGCGATGCACACGCAGATGAAGGTGGTCTGCTCCTGCAGGGCGTGAGAGGGGACAGCGAGGGGCGAGTGTGCGCCCTGTCCCCACCCCGAGCCTCTCGCCGCCAGCCCGGACCGTGACTCACAGGGTCCTTGAACTGCTCACTGACGGAGCGGATGACGGGCAGCGTCTCCTCCAGCTTGGAGGCCAGCTGGTCCGCGTTCATGTCCCCCAGGCCCAGCATGTTGCACATCTGTGGGGAAGACGCGGGAGGCCCACAACTTAGCTGGGGTGCATCTGGCACCAGAGCTGGGGACTCACAAAAAAAAAACAAACAAAAAAAACCACCCAGGAGCGCCTGGGTGGCTCAGTCAGTTGAGCGTCTGGCTTCAGCTCAGGTCATGATCTTAGAGTTTGTGGGTTTGAGCCCCGCATCGAGCTCTGCACTGACAGCTCAGAGCTTGGAGCCTGTGTTTGGATTCTGTGTCTCCCTCTCTCTATGACCCTCTCCTGCTCACAGTGTCTCTCTCTCTCTCTCTCTCTCTCTCTCAAAAATAATAAAACATTTAAAAAACAAAAACAAAAAAACACCCAGGGAATGACACTTCTGGCGCCTTCTGGCATTAAAGGGCCTTGAGCAGACCACGGGGGTCAAGCCAGCTTTGCCATTTCTGGGGAACCGTGGCCAGGGGGCCTGACCTTCCGGAGCTTCAGTTTCCCCATGTGCAGACCTTCCCTACAACAGCTGTTGTACTGAGGCACGGGTCTGTAGGGGACCAGGGAGAGGGGGGTGGTGGCGGCCTAAGTGTGGAGGCCCCGGGCTGGTCATGCTAACAACCCTCAGGGCACTTGAAAGGCCTCCATTTGACACACAAGGAAGGTGAGGCCCAGAGAAGACCTGACGTGCTTGGGGTCACACAGCGGTATCACATTTGAGCGTGGGCCGCCTGGCCCCGGGCTGCGTGCTGTCCGGAGCACTCAGCTGGTGGAGCAAGAACGGGTCCCATGGAGGAGGGGACAGTCCCACCCCCTCCACTGGGAAATGCAGACCCAGAGGCTGTGGGTGGGAAGGGCCTTGGTCACGGACCCATGCACACTCTGACCCTGAGGGGTGGCCCGGACACCCTGGGGCCCTGCCTGCCTGTGAGATGAAGGGACTGATCTGGTTCTTGATCTGCATGAGGCGGCCCAGGCCCCGCTCCACGATGGTGGGGAAGTTGAGCAGCCTCAGCGTGTGGCCTGTGGGCGCCGTGTCGAACACCACCACCGAGAAGTTCATGCCCTTCACCAGCCTGCGGGGGGAGAGGAGGGTCAGGCCTGTTTGCACCCCCCACTCCGCCCTGCCCCCCTGCCCCCGGCCGCCCCTGCTGGCCTGACCTCATGACCTCCGCGTAGCTCATGGCCTCGTCGATGCCGGGGAAGGCGCTCATGGCCTCCTGCATCATCTTCTTGCCCATGCTCAGCATGTTGTCCTCCTCGAAGAATTCGTCGGGCAGTTCGGCCACACCGAGGCTGGGGTCAATCTCCTGAGGGTCAAGGGGTCAAGGTTCAGGGTGTTGCCGCTGCCGCCAGGCCTTCCCACCCAGGCGCCGGGCCACGGAGGGCCCCGAACACTTCCCTTCGTCTGGTCACGGCTGGCCCCTTCGTCTGGTCACGGCTGGCGACATCCCCGAGGTGCCACCTTCCCCCCCCCCCCCGGCACTGCAGGTCTCCCGTGGTCACACAAATAGTCAAACCATTTCACCGGCATGTGGAAAACTGCAAACTGTGATCACCTCCCGCCCCCCGCCAGGGCCTCTGCGCTGGCTGTTCCCCCATCGGGGGCCCCGCCCTCCTCCAGATCAGTCCTCCAACATGAGTCCTCCCTGAGCATCCCGTCCGACAACGTGGCCTCAGCTCCTCCAGCCCTGCGTTCATTCCCCTCCACACCCGGCCCCTCTGGCTGCGGCTCACTCAGCACGTCTACCACCCGTCTTCCCCAACCAGCACCGCCAAGTGTCCCGGCATCTGTGTGGCACACAGTAGGGCCTCACCATGTATGTGGAATCCATGAAGGGATGACTGACTCCAGGGTCTCCACTCTGCCCTGGACTCAGGGCCCCTCTCTCCACCCTCCTCCCATGTCACCATTTAGTGACCTCACGGGGCCCAAGGTGAACTCCCCGACTCGCTGGCCTCAGAGGTCATTTCCGGGCAGGGAGCTGGCCCACCCATCGCCCCCTACAGACACACCCTTGCTGGGAGATTGCTAGGAACTGGCCACCTCTAAGCTCCCACACCTGACTCTCTGGCCTGGGCCACTCTGTCCACACACCCCTGCGCCCTGGTTCACTGTCATGGCTAGTGCCCTCTTCCAGCCTCCTCCCCCCCAGGTTGCCTCTGCAAATACTCCCCTTTCCCTCTGTCGTTGGCTGAATGGAGCTCACAGCCACCCACCAGCCTGAGGACTGTCCTCTGCCAACAAACATGCTTGATCCCTCCCTGTTAGAGGGTTTGCATCAGCAAACAGACATGCTCTAGCACCTCCTTTCTAAAAGAAGTAAAAAAAAGCCACCTTAACACCCCTCGCCCTGTCTTCCTCTGGCAATGGCCCCATTTCTCAGCCCCCATCCTGGCTGATCATTGTCCCCACCTGGTCAGCTCAGCCACTCTGAACAGGCTTTGCCTCTACTCCTAGACTGGTCTCTCTAAAACTCCGATACACCTGCTAGAGTCCACAGCTTCTTCCTGCCAAGGTCCCTTGTCCTCCTGGACCCCGGAGCTCACAATCCCTGGCCTTCCACCCACTTCACTCATGGCTTCTTCCTGGCCTCCCTCACTGGTCCTCCTCTCTTCCTCCCTAAATGCCCCTGGACACTAAGTGCCGACGTGACCTCAATTTGTTTCTAGGCTTCTATGTTCTTTCATTCTCCTGGACTCACATCGCTTTAAATACTATCCTTGAGGGGCACCTGGGTGGCTCAGTCGGTGGAGCATCCGACTTTGGCTCAGGTCATGATCTCACTGCTTGTGAGTTCAAGCCCAGTGTCGGGCTCTGTGCTGACAGCTCGGAGCCTGGAGCCTGCTTCTGATTCTGTGTCTGCCTCTCTCTCTCTGCCCCTCCCCTGCTCACACTCTGTCTCTCTCTCTTTCTCAAAAATAAATAAACATTAAAAACACTTAAATAAATAAAAACAAACACAAATAAATAACATCCTTGGGACAGTGACTCCCAAATGCACACCAACCTCTTCCAAGCTCACATACTCATATAATGAAGCCACTGCCCTGACGTCTCCACTTGGATGTCCCGGATGCCTTGGATTCACTGTGGCCAAAACGGAATTCCTGATTTGTCCCTTCGAAACCTGCTTCTCTCCTGGCCACTGCCCTTCAGGCTTAATTAATTAAGTGCATTAAGAGATGTACTTAATTTGCTTCTTTCCCTGCGCCCATTACTACCAAGCACCTGCATCGCTTTACTTCCAAAATACATTTCAAATGTGACCAATATTCTGCCCCCACCTGAGTTTAGGCTGCCATCCTCTTGCCTTGATCACTGGCCCACTCTCGTTAGCCTCCTTGCTTCTATGCCTGACTTACAATCCATTCTCGGCACGGCAGCCACAGGGAGCTTTTTGAAAATGAATTTTGGGGCGCCGGGGTGGCTGAGTTGGTTAAGCGTCTGGCTTCGGCTCAGGTCATGATCTCATGGTTCGTGGGTTCAGGCCCCGCGTCAGGCTCTGTGCTGACAACTCAGAGCCTGGAACCTGCTTCAGATTCTGTGTCGCCCTCTCTCTCGCTGCCCCTTCCCCACGCATGCTCTGTCTCTCACTCTCTCTCAAAAATGAATAAACATTAAAAAAAATTAAAAGAAAAATAAATTTGGCCACGACATTGCCCTGCTTAAAAACAAACAGCTTTCCATTAACCTTGGAATCAAACATAACCGCCCAGTGGCTGGTGAGGTCCTATACTCCGTGTCTGTGATTGACCTATCTGACATCTCTTCCCCTCCCCTGGTTCTCTAAACGCCCGTCACCCCGGCCTCCCTTCTGCTCTGCAAACATTCCCCACTCATTCTCCTGTGGGTACGTTAAGGGGTGATATTGGAGACATGATACAGAATGGGCAGGACATGGTAGCTGATGGTGGGTGTTCACAGAGAGGGGCTAAAGGGCCTTTGCCAGGGTGGGGAGCTGAGCCCGGCTCCACTCACCATGGCGAAGAGGTTGTCATAGCCTTTGACCTTGGTAGGCACCTTGGAGAACTTCTGGTCAAACGCATCGGAGATGTTGTGGGCTGGGTCGGTGGAGATGATCAGAACACTCTCCCTCCCCTTGGATAGCTGGACGGCTAAGCTGCAGCTGGGCGAGGGAAAGGTCAAAAGGCAGGGAGGGAGGGTTCAGGCTCTGCTCCCTAGTCTGCAAAGGGCAGGGGACCCTGATCGGCAGGGACCTTGAGAGATGAATACGGGTAACTGCGGAATCAAGCCTTAATTCCCGCAGAGGGACCGTCTCAAGCTTCACCCACTGACCCCTCCGGGCGGCTTCAGCGGTGAGGTTCACCTGTCCGGGTGGGTCCGGCCTGATGCCCGCTTCTTCTTCGTTGGTACAGAGTGGCACGGTCCAGCTGGCCCAGGTTGACCTTGTGCCCCCTCCCTCAACACTAAGCTAAGGGGTCCCCTGCATTACCCGCTAAACTCAGGATGGTTCGGTCCACTTGTGCAGGATAACTTGCCCCAGGGACCCATCCCCCTCCTCCCAGCTGCGGGAGGATAGTCTAATCACTTGACCCCTCCCGCCTACCACCTCTACCCCCACGTGGTAACGGAATGGCAAGGTTCACCGGACTAGGCTAGTCGGCCCCGGTGTACCTCCACCTACTCTGCGCTCACGACACCTAAGTAGTCTCCTGGCTCCCGTGCGCTGGGTTCAGTGTGATTCTGCCCTTGAGCCCCAACGGGGAGGGTCCAACTCACGGGGGGTTCCGGGCCTGCGTTCGGCAGTATTTTCAATTTGCCTCAGGCAACTTCTGGAGTACAATCCGGAACCCGGCGGCCCAGCCCCCTTGCCCGGCTTGAGGTGGAAGAGCCAGTCCCGACCCTCTCCTTTGCCCAGTGGTACATCCCACCCGCCTTCTCTACCCCCGCCGCAGGTTCCTTACCTGCAGGTGGTCTTGCCAACGCCACCCTTGCCCCCGACGAAGATCCACTTAAGGCTGCGCTGTTCGATGATGTTGCTAAGCGTGGGCTCCAGCGGCTCCACATCAGGCGCATCCTCGAACTCCTCTGCCTCAACCCCCCACCCGGCCACCCCTGCCGCCATCTTGGAACGGGATCACGTGATCAAGCGGAGCGCACCATGAAAAGTACCTGCAGGGGAAATTCCCTAGCACATACGCATCACATCTAGGAGCCTGGATTAATTTCCTCATAGCCTGACTTTTAGAAGATAATAGAAGCTATATTTCCAATGTCTTCCGCTTCTCGGGTTCACTTTGCCGCCCTCTTGTCTATGTTTCTTCAAAGACTCCCCCTGCCGAATTGACATATTGGTACTTTCCAGACTACTCCCCTTCACTGATTGGACCCCAGGGCTCTCAGCTCTCCTTTCATTGGCTACACTTTTTTTCTCATTTTCACCAATCATTTTCTCGACCCGGTAGCCGCCAACCTCTCCTTAGCAACCAGCCAAACACCCAGTCCAGGCCCTCTCCAAGTAGTTAGAGCTGAGGTCCTCCCTGGCCTGACTCCATAGGTTCAACTTCCTGTCGATCATTTTCCCTAGTCTCCAAATTGGGTCCCAACATCGCCTCAGGTTCGTCTGCTCTGTTATCCAATTGCCTGTGAGCCGTCTGGCTCTTGACGCAAACCAATCACAGACGAACCGATTAGTTGGCTTAAGACAAGTCCCTGGACCGCAAATGGGTTAGAGGGAGAAATCCAGTTGTGGGCAGGGTCCGCAGGTCTTTGTCCAGTGCGCCCTGAGCCCCCGTGCTGGCCAGGCCAGGCCAGGGACCAGACCTGCAACTGCATTCTTTGTCGCAGAAAGGGCCCTATTCCCGAAAACCTTCTTGCACTTTGCTTCCTGTTGGGAGGGGAGACTTTCGAATTTTTTGCTTGAACCTCTGTCCTGGGCAGGAATACAAGCAGGGTGCCAGGCCCTTGAACACTCTTAACCTTAGATAGACTACAGCCCCAAAAACCCGCAGCTTCATCTGAGTACTCCAGCCCAAAAAGTACAGCCTTATTCTCAGATGGGGACCCCAGCTCCACGGAGCCAGCTGTGTTCTCATTCCCAAATGAGAGCTCCATCCCAGAGGCAGGTACCCAACCCAAAGACATCTCCATTTCTAGTCGGGGGTGGGGGTCAGGCTAGATATGTCCTCTAGACTGAGTTAGGGACCTCGGTTCCGAGGTGTCAGTTGGGGACACAGTCTCCGATTGGGTCCTTTTCCTCAGAGAAAGTATCCTTGGTGCCAGAAGGGGATCTAGGTCCCGGAAAGCGAATGTGCCCCAGTTTCAAGCGGGAACTTCACTCTGGAGAGCCAGCTACAGCCCCAGACTCAGACAATAGCTCCATTCCTCCGGAGACTATTCATAACGCCTGCCCAAACCTAGCTGGATTATAAAAATCCGCGTGGCTGGGCGGGCTGGTTGCGTCTGGTTTTACCCCTTGTTCGCCCCGCCCCACGTACTCCGCCCCCACTGCGGACGCTGGAGGGCCAGACCGCTCTTCCCGGCATGCATTGCCTGGGACGGGACAAGTCGGGCGCCAAGCGCCGGGCCGGAGCCGCCTTCCCGGAATCCTTTGCGCGGCACCTGGCGACAAAATGGCTGCCCGAGGGAGACGGGCGGAGCCTCCGGGCCGGGAGGCGCCGGGCCCCGCGGGCGGCGGCGGCGTCGGGAGCCGATGGGCTGAGTCTGGTCCTGGGACGTCGCCCGAGAGCGGGGACGAGGAAGCGTCGGGCGCAGGTTCTAGCCCGGTGTCGGGCGGTGTGAACTTGTTCGCCAACGACGGCAGCTTCCTGGAGCTGTTCAAGCGGAAGATGGAGGAGGAGCAGCGGCAGCGGCAGGAGGAGCCGCCCCCGGGCCCTCCGCGACCCGATCAGCCTGCCGCCGCCGCCGCCGGGGGCCCTGGGGATCTGAAGAGGAAGGGCGGCCCGGGCCCTACGCTCAGCTTCGTAAGGAGCCTCGGGGGTGGGGGCGGGCGCCAGGGCCTGCCTTGGCAGAGGGAATCGGGGCCCGAGAAGGGGGATCGGGATCCGGATCCACCCTCCGGCCCAGATGAGGGGGCTGTCCGGGTCGCCCGCTGAGGATTTGGAACCTGGATTCTCGACAAGAGGTCTGGGAGCGGGGGATGGGGACCCCCGGAACCCCGCCCGCGGGGGCCGGGGAGCCAGGGAATTGCATTCGAAACACCGCTCCGTGGAGGGGGCAATCAGGATACCGGGATTCTTATTTGAGCGGTACTTGAACTTGGATAATGAGACCATCTTCTACCACGGGGAAGGGGGGCAAATTCAAATCTGGCATCTGAGCTGTGTGGACTCAGAGCGGTAACTGTGTGACCTTAGGAAATTTGCTCTATTTCCCTGAGTTTCGTTCGCCCAGTGTCCATTTATTGAGCACCTTACCTTATGCTGAGCATTGTGCTGGGTGCTGGATATGCCGTGTTGAAGATGACAAGATCCTTGCTTTCTGGAGTATATGGGCTGGCCTATCCTTAAATTTCCTAGTTTCAAAACTGGATATGATTGCATTTCCTAACGGTGGTGAGGGTTCAGTGAGGCCGTCCCGGAGGTTAGTGCCGGGTTTGTCTAATAGGAAGGGCTAAACCACCAGGGATTCTCAGTTGGGAATGAACACCCCACCCCACTGCATCCCCCACCCCCACAATTTGGCAGTCTGGAGAAATTTTGGGTTGTCAGAACTGGGGGAGGGGTGCTGTTGACATCTATGAGTAGAGGCTAGAGATGTGTTCAAATCCTACAATGCAAAGGATAGCCCCCCATCTCCCACCCAGGCAAAAATGATCCCGCTCAAAATGTCACTAGTGTGAGGTTGAGAAAACTCTAGGCTAAATAAATGGCGACTATATTGATGGTCAGCTCTGGGCTTGCTTTGTTTCTCATACTGAGATCGAGTCCCTGGGGACTCCTCTCTGGCTCAGTTGGTAGAACAGGCGACTCTTGATCTCAGGGTCTAGAGTTCAAGCCCAACCTTGGGCATAGAGCCTGCTTTAAAAAAAAAAATCTACTGACAAGTTTCCTTAATAACAACGACAAAAAGAAGAACGAAAACCAAATAGCTAATTCACAGCCTACATATTCATTTGTTCAGAGAGGAGGTCCCTCTGCTGTGGAAAAAAGTGTTGGCTTCAGAGTAACAGACTGGAGGTCGAGTATTGGATCTAGCGGTGTGATTTTGGGAAAGTGATCCAACCTCTCCAAGCCTCAGTTTCTTCATTTGTTAAAAGGGCGTGGGAATAGCCCCAGCAGCACAGGATGCCTGGTTGAGGGGTAGAGATGGGATGACATGTGTGAAGCCTTTGGCAGCACGTGGGCACAGAAAGTGGTCTCAGTAGGAGGAGCAGGTGGAGGACCAGGATGAGATCTAGAGCGAGGCTTCTGTTGGAGGGGACGTGTTAAGACCTAGGTTCCTGGGTCGGTGTAAGAACGAGAGATGGAGGCTGAGTACCCCTTTGTGAGTGACAGTAGAGGTGGTTGGCACGGCTTTTCCCATTTCTTCACCCAGGGGCGCTCTTAAAGGGGCCAGGTTAGGTGCCGGACAGACAGTGTCCCTTGGTAGTTAAGGATGTGTGGCTTGGGTCCATCTAACCCTGAATCCGGTTCCAGTGTTTGCTGCCAGCACGACCAAGGGTAGGGCCCTCTCCTCCGGAAAGATATTTCCTCATGTGTAACACGGGGATGGTTGTAACCTTCACCTTAGGGCAGCCGTGGAAGTGGAGGATGATATCTCCAAAGTACTTGGCACAGGGCCTAGCATACAGTGAGTGCTCAGTAAAGGGAGCTGGGCTGACCAGGTGGTCCCTGCTAGGGGAGGGGGAGGCTTCAGGATGGAGAGTGAGGACAGCCTGTCCCCACGGATGTGGGGGTTCTTCTCGCTTTCAGGGAGGGCAGCCCAGGGGCCCAGGACTGCCAGGGCATCGTGGGCCCAGGGCAGGCGCTAAGAGTCGCGTGTGCTCCTCTCTGATTGCTGCGCAGGTCGGCCGGCTGGCGGAGCTGGGCGCGGCGTCGGGACGGGCCACCGGGCCGGGCTAGGAAGGTGTAGTGGGCCTCAGCGCCGCCAAGGGCGGGCCCGACTCCTGTAACCGTTGCAGTCTTCTGTCCCTTCACCCAGGTGGGCAAGCGCAGAGGCGGGAACAAACTAGCCCTCAAGACGGGAATAGTAGCCAAGAAGCAGAAGACGGAGGATGAGGTGAGTGGGCTGGGTGCAGTGGGGAGGGGGGCGGGGGGCACTCATTGTGCCTTTCCCTTCCAGCCTCAGTGCTTGGCTGCTGACCCCTTTCCCTCCCTGTCTAGCACCCCAGGGCCTTGGTGGGTGTGGGAGGAGGGCTTTCAGCAGGATCCGAGATACCTTGAGTCTGCACCCAGGACCTTAAGGGTGACTTGGAGGCGGGTGGGGCCTGACCCCAGTTCCTGGCCTCCTCGGCATCCCCTTGCAACCCCTGTGTGCCCCCCACCCGCAGGTATTAACAAGTAAAGGTGATGCGTGGGCCAAGTACATGGCGGAGGTGAAAAAGTACAAAGCCCATCAGTGCGGCGATGATGATAAAACTCGGCCCCTGGTGAAATGACCCCCTCCCCCCGCCTGCCTACGGCCTGGGACTCTCTGCGATGTACATAACTATTTAATGCAGCGGCAGCGGCGGCAGCCTTTCCCCTCCCCAAGGACTTCTACACAGAAGGAAATCAAGATGCTTCCCGCAGCCGCGGACGATTCTCCAGGACTCTTTTTTACCTTGAGCACTTGCCTCCTGAGACTTCATAGAACAGTGGTTTACTGTCCCCTCTCCTCCTACCTCCTCGCTCTCTCTGGCTCTTTCTGTCTTCCTCCCCACACCCACCCCCACCCCCTTAGCCATCACTTCTGGGAAGTAAAGAACTTGACTTAGTGCCGGAGCTGTGTGCTTGGTTTGCTTTCTTTGTTCTCTCCATCCTAAGCACCCCCCCCCAACCC
Organism: Helogale parvula; assembly: GCA_004023845.1. NCBI lineage: Eukaryota > Metazoa > Chordata > Mammalia > Carnivora > Herpestidae > Helogale > Helogale parvula. Next base: position 22,354 of record PJEM01014862.1, on the reverse strand, counting down.
CCCCGCCTAGTCCTGCGCCTGGTCCTGGGTCTGGCTTGGGAGGGGGATATTGGGGAGCCTGGGAGAGACAGGAGTGCATCTTCTCCTGTTGGCCTGGACTCTCCTCGGGACCCATTTCCCCCCACCCCTGACAGAGCCCCCGCCGTTGCTCCTCACGTTCAGGATCATACTCTAGCCCTGTGTGGCTCGGCCACAGCCGCCCGGTTGTTCACTCAGCAGACACTGTGTGCCCCCCGGGGTTTCTGGGACCTGGGGCCACAGCAGTGAATAGAACAGACCATGTGCACTCCCTGCCCTTCTGGAAGGAAACAGACAAAAAGGGGAAGGCATTTTGGGAGGTGACTGGGAAAAAGTGCAGGGTAGAGGCTAGGGGGAGGGTGTCTGTTTCCCTTGCCATCTGATCTGCATCCAGACGGAAGTGAGGAAGCAAGTGGAGGGAACAGCCAGTGTGAAAACAGGTGGAACAACATGTGGCCTTTGAGGGGAGCTTCAAGGTGGCCCATGTGACTGAGCCTTCAGTGAGGAGCGTGTGTGGATTATATACAGAGCCTTGTGTGCCAGGGTCAGGATTTGGGACTTCGTTCTGAGAAAAAGCCTTAGGCTTTGGGGGAGGGGGCCAGTATGAGCCCAGGAGCTACAGGTTATGTTTTCTTTTTACATTTATTTATGAGAAACAGAGAGAGACAGAGCGTGAACAGGGGAGGAGCAGAGAAAGAGACACAGAATCTGAAACGGGCTCCAGGCTCTGAGCTAGCAGTCTGCACACAGCCCAACCCGGGGCTCGAACCCGTGAATTGTGAGATCATGACCTGAGCTGAAGTTGGAGCCACCCAGGCGTCCAGGGGATGTGTCTTCTATAGTAATAGCCCCTCCCTCCTCCTGTGTGGAGAACAAATGAAAGAGGGCCCTGGGGCAGAGCCTGGAGATGAGGCGGGGCTGGGACTGGGGGAGGGGAGGTGGGGAGGGTTGGGGGTTGAGGAGGTGAGTGGGGCTGGGGTCTGGACTCCAGGTGGGGCTGTCTGTCCTGCCAGCTACTTGCAGCCCTCCCTGGGAGGCTGGGTCCTTCTCACCCTCCTGTAAATGATCAGGAGCACAGAAATGCCACCTTGCAGAACATGACTGTTGATGTGTCGGGATGGAGTGTCCTAAAGGAAGCCTGACTCCCCTGGTGTCCTTTCAGTGCTCCTTGTACTTCCGTGTCCTCCTGGAAGCTGCCTGGCTACCTGTTCTCAAACACTTTAAAATGCCCTTGCCCCCCCTACCCTCCCCCCACCGCCCCAATGATCCTTTCTTCAGCCTCCTAGACCTGGAGCGACATCTGGGTCCCCCAGCATGGGCCCACCTCCCAGGTCTTCCCTGGGCAGGAAAGCGAGCAGCTGGCACTCCTGCCCATCCCAGGCTCAGGCTCCCGTCTCCCTTCCATCAGGAGGACCACGACTTGGAAGATCATGGCAGATCATGATGACCACCTGGTGCCTGAGACCTGGGCAGGCAGAGGGAGAAGGGCTGAGGTGGCACCCACCTGGCCTCAGACCGACAGATCCAGCCTATGAGGGATGGGGTGGACCTTCCCAATACTGAGCACCCAGACAGGCAAAACTTGATTTAGTGGAGCTAACATTCTAGATGAGGAAACAAGAAACGACAATACAGAACACATCGGGAGATTATACATTCTATGGTGGGGTGTGTGTGTGTGTGTGTGGAAGGGGGACAGAGATGAGTGTGGAAGAGCTGGAGATTTTAAGTTGGTCAGGGATGGCCCCCCGAGAAGGCAACATTTGCCCCCAATTCTGAAAGCAGTCAAGATCCTTGGAAGTGTTCGAGGCCAAAGGAACAGGTGCAAGGGCACCCAGGGTTGTCACAGAGAAGAGTTTGGGACCAGGAGACCTGCCCCTCTCACTCCCTGCTAACACCCTGCAAGGCTTGTCTGGTGTAATCTTCCATATTGGTTCAAAGGTCTTACCCTCCTACTCTGGGGATGGTAAGCTGGCCCAGGGGGAACTTTAGCCTTGGGGATGTAGTGTTGGGGGAGGGGACATAGGAAGCCAACGGTGCCACCCTTACCTCCTCCCTCAAAGGCACCAGCAGCCGCTGGATCTTTAAAAAGAAACACAAGTGGGAGAAGTAGGTCGCCCCTGCAGCAGCTCAGCCTCTTTTCTGGAGTGTCAGGAGGCAGGTGGAGCTGATGGAGTCCCAGCAGCCCCTTTCACTGCACTCACCAGTCCTGACCTGGGGAAAGTCTGAAGGGGAAGGAGAATCAAATTCAGGGTTTGGTGAGTCATACGGCCGTGACTTCAAACTATTCTGATGCCTGTTGTGCAATCTTGGGTAAGTCACTTAGCCTTTCTACGGCTCAAGCTCTTCATCTATAAAATGGGGGCAAAATACAGAAGCATCTGCAGTGTCAAGGTCTTTTTCCTTTTTTTAATTTGTTTATTTTGAGAGAGAGCGTGCACAAGTAAGGGAGGGGCAGAGAGGGGAGACAGAATCCCCAGCAGGCTCCTCACCACCAGTGCACAGCCCGGGGCAGGGCTTGAACTCACCAACTGTGAGATCATGACCTGAGCTGAGATCAAGAGTTTGTCGCTTAACGGACTGCACCACCCAGGCGGCCAGGAGTCACGTTCTAAGTAAGGGCAATATTGATGAAATTGACATTAATCCTGACTTATTTGAAAGAGCTGTCGTTATTTTTCTGGGTGTAGCAATTGGCTTGGGATGGGGGACGTGTGATGACCTTTAAACGTGGGTGTAAATGGAGAGGCCTTTGTCTCTCATTTCAGATGAACAGTTGAGCACCAGCTCCTTGAGTTTCTTTTCTGCACTGTCTCTAGTTGAAGTAAATTTCTAGTTGAAGTAAGTTTGCTGTGTACAGGGCTGTTGTGAGAATTACATTAGGTCATTCCCTGACGGGAGTAGTAGAGTAGGTGCTTAAGAAATAGTGAAATGGGGGCACCTGACTGGCTCACTCGGTGCAGTGTGTGACTCTAGATCTTAGGATTGTTAGTTCAAGCCCCACATTGGGCATGGAGCTTACTTAAAAAAAAAAAAAAAAAGGAGGGGTAAAGTCTGGATTCAGTACTCAAATCCACTAGATGGGGAGAGGTAGAAAAACTTCCACAAGGGCCAATATCTTGGACCACAAAAGCAGCACAAGTCACTTAATTCTGCCTGACTCCTCTCCCCCAAGGCTTGGGGCAGGACCAATGGAAACTTAACATATTATTATTATTTTGTATTTGAAACTTGACTATTATTTTAAAATTTTTTTAACGTTTATTTATTTTTTGAGAGCAACACACACACAGCATGAGTGGAGGGCACAGAGAGAGAGGGAGACAGAATCCAAGGCAGGCTCCAGGCTCCAAGCTGTCAGCACAGAGCGCGAAGCGGGGCTAGAACACACGAACCGCCAGATCATGACATGAGCCGAAGCTGGCCACTCAACGGACTGAGCCACTCAGGCGCCCTGAAACGTGACATATTAAATGGAGAATGTGTGCAGTAAATGTTCTCGCCCATCTCCAACTCTCTCTAGAGCCACTTGACCCTTATCTGGGGCGACCCCCAACCCTGAGCGGAAAACTCCTACACCTGCTCCCGAAACTTCCAGTCCTAGCCCCTCAATATCATTCTTCCTTCTGCTCAATGCCCACCTCCGGGTGGTTTCCAGACCCCTGGATTTTGAGTCACAGCCAGAGTCCGTGAGCGCGGCAACGCGGGCGCTTGGTGAGACGGGATTTGTAGTTCTGGGGCCTCGGGGCAAGCGAGGGGAGGCCATTGCGCATGCCTAGGCGGCGGCTTTCCGCACGTGTCTCTCCAGCCGGGTGTCGGTACAGCAAAGGTGGAAAACTCGGTTGCTCCTGTAGGATATTTTCCACGACGGAGTGGCGTTCGGCGCCAGCAGATCCTTCCTAGGCCTGGGAGGCCCCAGTGGAGAGGTCTTAGGTACCTGTTTTTCATGAATGAGCGGAGGGGGGGCTGACTTTGCTAATGGAAAGTGGGCTGAGAAACGTGTCTCCTTCCTCCAGGCTGGGGCAAAAATTGACCGGCTTCCCCTGAAGCCAGAAAGTTCTTCCCGGCAGTGCTGGGGTTGTCCTTTGGGATTAGAGGCCTGGTTGATTAAGTAAATTCAGTAAATATTGGTTTAGGGTGTGGCTGAATACAGTGAAAGGACGGCCTTGAGGTCTCTGGGTAAAAGCCACGTTTTAAAAGAACAGTTTATGGCAGGCCTGGTAATGCTTAACTTGATGACTTCTAACCCAGCAAACTATTCTTACACCCATTTGACAGCCGGGGAAACTAAGACTCCAAGCGGCAGGTGGCCCACCTTGTTTGTTATTAGCCTGGCTAGGAGGAAGGAAACTGAGGCACTCCAGGGTCTCCAGCTCCTCTTTACTATGCTGCTCTGCTCTTAAAAGAAAAGCGGTGCCCTGCTTTGTCCTCAGATGGCAAAATGCTTCCGAGGATGCCTTTCATCATGACCCTGCCCTTGCCTAAAGTTCTTGGGCTGTTTCACCCTATTCAACTTAAGCTAGGGAAAGAGATTAGGACTTTTGCTTCAGGGTTTATTAATTTCATTTATAACTTCATATCCATGTGGGCTTTTCTCAGATCCTTATGAAAAGTATGAAGCCGTACTGGAAAGCAAATAACACAAAATGTGGCAGAGGCTTCCTCAGGAACGCAGCCAAAGGTGCTCCCTTTGTCTGGCTTTCCTTCCTTTGTTTCGGGTCTAAAATCTAATCTAGCCTAAGTCTCCGCCGGTCTTTCCGCGAGGGCACGTACTGTGCTCCTCCCAAGTACTTTCTGGATGCGAGGAGAAAGGCACAGTTCAATTGCTAGAGGAAGGTGGGGGGACAGAAGCAATTGGCTATGGCCGAGAGGTTACCGGGTCCACCACACATCGAAAGTCCCCACGCGCCACCAAACTGTGGTCCCAGCAAAGAGCCGCTGGCAGTCGGGCATGAGAGACGCTGAGAAAACGAGACGCTGGGAAGACCCAACGGCCAGAGAGGCCAGGAAAGCCGCCAACTCTCTGGTCACGTGACCTGGTCTCGGCGGGGCCCGCTTCTCCCCGAAGCCGGGCCACGTGTTACGGCGGCCTCTCCCCATTGGTTCGGCCGGGCCAGTTTAAACGGTGTACGGAAGCCGCCGCGGCTCATCCACGGCCGCGTTTTTTTTTTCTTTTGGGTTTTTTTTTTTTTTTATTCCCTCTCTGTGGCTCCCTCCTTTCGCGCGAGTCTCAGGAGAAGCCGCAGCGCAAGGCGCCACTGCTGCCACCCGGGGCCCGGTAAGTGGGCCTTACCCGCAGCTCGACGGGCTCGGCCCGGGCTTGCGTTGACCCCGCCGGGGTCCGGGTCTGCGCCGCGCGCGGCCCGGCCGTCGGGGCCGCGCCTGACTGGGAAAGGCCGAGAACCTGGTTTGGGCCCCATTCGCGAGGCAGCGAGAACTGGCCGGGGCGGGGGAGGGGGAAACCGAGCCGGGCTTAGGGGGTGGGGCCTCGGAGCCCGGCCAGACCCTGGTGCCTCTAGAATCCGGCCCGTGGGGCGGCTGGGGTCGGGCTGGAGGGGGTCTGGGGGAAGCGTCTGGGGACTGCTTAGGGCCTGATTGGGGAACATCGCGAGGATCGGGTGTGGGGGGGGGGGCTATTTTGGTGGGGTTTTGGCTGAGTCTGGTTGGAGGAGGCCTCCGTGAAAAGTTGGGGGTCTTCTTGGATCCTGACAGGGAGGAGCGTCAGACTTCGTTCTAGAGGGCTTTGCTGGGTCTGACTTCGAGGGGTCGCTAGGGTCCGTTGGGGGGAATGCTCCTAGCAGTGTTCGCGGCCGGGCCTAACTGGGATAAGCTGCAAAGATCGGACGAAGTGGGTTTCCGGCTTGAGGTGGTGAGGGGCTTGGCAGAACTTGATTGGGGGAAACAACAGAGATCCGTCAGGAGGAGTTAATGCTGACTTGGGCGAGGGGCGGGAGGGGGGAAAGACTTGGCCAGGCCTGATTGGGGAAAGCGACGGGGACCCGTCCAAGGGGTCATCTTTTCGTAGGGTGGGCGGGCTTGGCTGGCTTTTTCCGAGAGGCAACTCGGACCTGTCCGGGCATTGCTTTCGGGCCGATTAAGGGGAATCTATGGATGGAATCTGGCTGGGCCAAAAGGAGGAGCGTCTGGCATCCGTCTCAGTTTGGAGGAACGGATTAGAGGAGGTGGCAGGGATCGGGACGATTGGAGCACCTTGGGGCCGAGTCTCTGGGGAGGCTCAGGGACCAGACCGAGGCGGAGGACGCGGCTGGGATCTGGCAGAGCGTGAGGGCCGGATTTCGGAAGAAGAGGGTTCTTTGGGGACCGTGCCTGGTCCAGGGAGACCACGGGGGCCGGGGCGCTTTCGCGGTCTGGAGCAGGGCCGCTGGATGGAGAGGTGGCTGGGGCCCTGCCTAACGGCTGTGAGGCTGCCGGAAGCCACAGAGCTCGCAGCCGGCAGAGGCGGCATGGGCCGCCCTGGGATGAAGGACCCGCCGGGCCCCGTCGCCGCCTCCCACGGCCCCCTTCCACATCCCCTCGCCTGCGCTCCCTGGCCCGAGCCTGCGCGGACGGGGATGGCGCAGCTGGCGGGAACCCGGCACTTGGGCTGCTGTGGATCGGCGACCCCCACCCGTCCGCCGAGGGCGCTCCCGTCGTGCTGCCGCCGCAGCCACCTCCATGGCGGCTCAGCCCGGGTCTCACTCGAGGGCCCTGGCACCCAGCGCTGACCCCGGCCCCTACCTCCGCAGCTCACCTTGCGCCATGGACTGGCAGCCAGATGAGCAGGGCCTGCAGCAGGTCCTGCAGCTGCTCAAAGACTCGCAGTCACCAAACACAGCCACGCAGCGCATCGTGCAGGATGTATCCTTCCTTCCTTCTGGGCCGAGGGGGAACTGGGCAGACATCTGCAGCCCTTGAAGGCCCGAGGAGGGGGCCGACTCCCTAATTCCCAGACTACTAGAATTGGCAGAGAATTAGGGATCTGAATTCTTGGGTCTCATTTCCAGAGAAAATGTGGCCCTATGGGGGAGGGGGGAGGAACACCTTCCACTGGCACTTAGTTTTGGTTAGTTTCACGGTCAGAATTAACTTTTTTCTGTCGATGCTTGAAATACTATGACTGAAAGTTGAAGACAGTTCAACCGTGAGCCAGTTTTACTTGAAAACATGACTTCCCTTTCTTTAAAAAAAGCAGGCAGGACTGAGTAGCAGCTGCTGCCTTCAGACAGAGGGTCCGCCAACCCTCGTCTGCCCTGGCTAGATGTCCCAGAGTGGCTGGAGAGCTCAGCCGTCGCCTCCCCTGCTGGAGGAGTTTAATGTGCCTGAAGTGCTGTGGTGTCTTGGTGTGGAGGTTGACAGGTGGAGTCTCGGGAGCTAGCCCCCTCTTCCCAGTGGTCACAGGGACTTTGGGACACAGGACAGTAAGGGGTCCCACCCGGGGAAGGCCCTTGTCTCCCAAGTCCCTTAACAGCCTGGCAGAAACTCAAACAACTGAACCAGTTTCCCGACTTCAACAACTACCTGATCTTTGTCCTGACCAGACTCAAGTCAGAAGGTATGCCCTCAGTGCCCCTCCACTCCAGCTGGACTCCGCTTTTCCCCCTGTGGTCCCCTGACCCTCGGCCCTCTGTCCCCAGACGAGCCGACGCGGTCCCTCAGCGGACTCATCCTCAAGAACAATGTGAAGGCTCATTACCAGAGCTTTCCGCCACCTGTGGCCGACTTCATCAAACAGGAGTGTCTCAACAACATTGGCGATGCCTCCTCACTCATCCGGGCCACCATAGGTGAGAGTGGGGCGGTGGGAACCGGCCAGTGGGGGCTCCTGAGTTTCTGCTCTCCACTAAGAAGCTTTTCAACCTGTGTTGGGGTTTTTTTTTTTTAATATTTTAATATAGTTTATTTTTGAGACAGAGAAAGAGCATGGGGGTGGGGAGGGGCAGAGAGAGGGAGACACAGAATCTGAAGCAGGCTCCTGGCTCCGAGCTGTCAGCACAGAGCCCAATGCGGGGCTCAAACCCACAAACCGTGTGATCATGACCTGAGCCGAAGTCGGCTGCTTAACCGACTGAGCCACCCAGGCGCCCTCCTTTTCAGCCTGTTAAGGGTATCAGTTCCCTGAATGCTCCAGCACCGTGGTTGGTAGTACTATTACCGATGTGATTTTACAGATGAGGAAACCGAGGCACAGAGATGTTAAGGGACTCACTTGGTAAGTAGCAGAGCTCAGAAGCGGCCAGTGCAGGTCTGTGCTCTGAACCACTCCCTCCTGAAATAGCCATTCCTTCTTTTGAGGCCGTCACTCCGTGTCTAGGCCCAGAGGCTGCAGCACATTAGAACCAGAGGGTTCCCTGTCCTGCATCGTCTTCAGCTATTTGTCCCCAGTAACGAGGTGACACAGGAGTTAGTTTTGTGTCGGAGCCTTCTGACTCTCTCGGAGGGCTGCCCGAACAAGTTAAGGGAAGGATGATGAAGAATTTTCTAGCTGTTATACCTCAAGCCTCTTCACTACTGATAAACACCAACCCAACGCTTTGTTACTGACCTGCTTTTTTTCCCCACCTTTACAGAGATGTAGTTGACCTCCAGTGGACTTGTGGTTTTATTTTTAAAATTATTGTCAACTTTCTAACGTTGCTTTTATTTATTTACTTATTTTGTAAATGTTTATTTCAGAGAGAGAGAGAGAGACAGCATTAGCAGGGGAGGGTCAGAGAGAGGGAGACACAGAATCCAAAGCAGGCTCCAGGCTCTGAGCTGTCAGCACAGAGCCCCACGCGGGGCATGAACTCACAAACTGCGAGATCATGACCTGAGCCAAAGTCGGACGCTCAACCGACTGAGGCACCCAGGCGCCCCTTAATGTTGCTTTTAGAAGAAAGTTGTATATAGCTTTTTAAAAAAGTTTTAGTTAGAGAGAGAGAGAGAGAGAGAATGAACGGGGGAAGGGCAGAGAGCTAGAGACAGAGGATCCGAAGGGAGCTCAGTGCTGTCAGCACAGAGTCTGACACGTGGCTCGAACTCATGAATTGTGAGATCGTGACCTGAGCTGAAGTCAGACGCTAAACTGAGTCACCCAGGCCCCACTCAAAGTCGTGTATGGCTTTTAAATGAACAGACATTTGTTTGCCGTAAAGAGAGGGTAACCTTAAAAACATGCAGTAAAGACTCAAAAACAGTATTAAGTTTGAGTTAGTTACTGGGGCTGCTGGAAGGGCTGATCTTGGGGCCCGGTTCCTCTGTTAAGTGACCCTTAGCCCCTGCGACACCCACTGTGAGGCCAGTATAAGGATCTGGACTTCCTGAGTTTGCTGGATAGCCAGGTTCTGCTCTAAGTGTTTGAATTAAGGCATTGAAGCTTCCAACAGCCCTAGGGGCCCATGTCCCCCCCCCCCCCCCCCCCCACCGCATTGAGCCACAGAGAGGTTAGAACACGTGGCCAAGCTTGCATAGATACCGGGCTGGGACTGCACTCCTGAGTCCCCAGAGCCTGTCCACTGCAGGTAACCCCTTTCCCAGCAGAAGCAGGAATCAGGGGCCTCCAGAGTGATGGCAGTGATGGCTTCCCCCTGCTGGGGAAACACTGCCACCTCCTGGCTTTAAATCACATCTCAGCGTCACCCTCCCCCATATTGTATTCAGCTCTGCCGCCAGACCGCCTCACTGCCCTGCACTGCACTTGAGTAAAGCACTTCGCACTTGGGTTTTGAGTCAGCAGTTCAAGGCCTCCCAAGGCCACATGGTCCTGTACAACCTGCCTCTGTCACATCTTAACCCTCGCCTCCTGCTTGCCCCTCTCACACCCCCCCTGCTCAGCCCCTCTGGCTCCTCACCCCTCTCTCTCTGAGCACATCCTCGCCTGCTTTTGAGCCCAGGCATTTGCACCTGCCGTTCCCTCTGCGTGGGACGCCCTTTTCCCCGGGGAGTTGGATAGCTTCTCCCTCATCTCCTTCAGGTCTTTGCTCAGATAGCTAAGCATCACCTGGGTGAGGCCACCCATTTTTAAATTGCTGCTCTTGGGGCGCCTGGCTGGGTCCATCCGAAGAGCATGCCACTCTTGATCTCGGAGTCGTAAGTTCAAGCCCTGCCTTAGGTGTAGTGTTACTAAAAACATAAATAACCTTATAGGAAAGAGGAAACATTAAAAAAAAAATTGCTGCCCTTGCTCTCAGCCCCTGCCGGCCATCTTCTCTGCTTTATTTTCCCCCTTAGTCTTTGGCATCTAGCCTCCCAGGTCTTTCGCCGATTTTTTATTATTATTATTTTTACTTTGGAGCCTCTCTCACTGGGCAGTCCGCTCCAAAGGGCGGGGGTTCTGTGTTCAGCTCTGTGCTGCTTTCCGGGGTGGGGGCGGGGCTTGGAGAGCCGGGAGCCGGCACCCAGCCTGAGGCCGCGTCCTTTCCCGGCTGCCTCAGGCATCCTCATCACCACCATCGCTTCCAAGGGCGAGCTGCAGATGTGGCCCGAGCTGCTGCCCCAGCTCTGCAACCTGCTCAATTCAGAGGATTACAACACGTGCGAGGTGGGGACCCGCCGCGGGGCCTGCCCGGGTGGGAGCCGGGAACCGGACTGGGGTTCACGCCTGGCTGCCTGCCCCCTCCCCGCCCAGGGGGCCTTCGGAGCTCTGCAGAAGATCTGCGAAGATTCCTCGGAGCTCCTGGACAGCGATGCCCTCAACAGGCCCCTCAACATCATGATCCCCAAGTTCTTACAGTTCTTCAAGCACTGCAGCCCAAAGATCCGGTGCGTGTGGCTTTCCCTGGGGAGGGGGGCGGAGACAGTGGGGGCTGGGCTGACCCCTGCCCTCCCCTTGCCCCCAGGTCCCATGCCATAGCCTGTGTGAACCAGTTCATCATGGACCGGGCCCAGGCGCTGATGGACAACATCGACACCTTCATCGAGGTGGGCTGCCGGACTGAGGGTGAACAGGGCAAGGGCAGGTAGGACCCTGGCTGCAGCTGATCCCACCCTTCCTGCAGCACCTGTTCGCCCTGGCCGTGGACGATGACCCTGAGGTGCGGAAGAATGTGTGCCGGGCCCTGGTGATGCTGCTGGAAGTGCGGATCGACAGGCTCATCCCGCACATGCACAGCATCATCCAGGTATGCACAGCCGAGGCTGGCCCCGGGCCTGCTGGGGGCTGGGGGGCCCAGGGGGAGGGCGTCGCCCCGGGCCAGGCCTTAGCATTTATCCCGCCCTGCCCTAGTACATGCTACAGAGGACCCAGGACCACGATGAGAATGTGGCTCTGGAGGCCTGTGAGTTCTGGCTGACGCTGGCCGAGCAGCCCATCTGCAAGGAAGTCCTGGCCTCCCACCTGGTCCAGTGAGTGCCCGTGCTGCCCTCCGCAGCCGCCACCCCTCGCTGCGTTCTGCCTTCCCTCTGGTTATCTCCTGCGTTAGCCCTCTGTGTTCCCTGTCTCAGCTTCCTTTCCATCCCTGCATGTTTCTGTGTGGCAAGTGATAAGATAGTTCCTAATGACTTAAAAAACGCTGTAAGCTACAGGTGAAAGAAACGACAAGTTGGCAGAGGCTGCAGGTATAGCTGGATCCAGGTGCTCAAAGGGTGTAAAGACATCTGTGTAGTCTCAGACCTACTCCCTCTGTGTTGGCTTTGTCCTCAGGCAGGACCTTCCCTCATGATAGCGCTGTGGCCTGGCCGCCTTGCCTGTTGGCGTCTCTAACCTGGTCCCTTCCGGCCGAGGGCCACGTGGCTTTGCCCGACAGCGCGCTAGCAATCGGCCCCTGTTTGAAGCTTTCCTGGCGTATTTAGGGGCCTGGAATTCACTGTGTGGCCAGGTCTGGGTCAGGAGCCCTTGTGGGGGCGTCAGGAGTGGTGTCAGCTCTGTCCCTGTAACCATGACTCAGGCTAGGTTGGGATCATAGTCCTCAGTTCCCGTACCCTGTCTCTTGGCTCCTTGGTGCTTCTGTTTTGCCCGAGCTGTGAGCCCTTCTGGGGACTCCTGCGTCCCATCCTGATGAAAAGCCTCTCTCCCCACAGGTTGATCCCCATCCTGGTAAACGGGATGAAGTACTCAGAAATCGACATCATTCTGCTCAAGGTCAGTCAGGGCCAACCGCCGGGCGTGGACAGGCAGGTGAGGGCAGGGGGCCTTGGGCCTGGGGGCCCGGTGGTGCTTACTGGTGTGTCCCGCCCCACAGGGGGACGTAGAAGAGGACGAGGCTGTCCCTGACAGCGAGCAGGACATCAAGCCACGTTTCCATAAGTCACGCACAGTGACACTGCCCCATGAGGCCGAGCGACCTGATGGCTCGGAGGACGCAGAGGATGACGATGATGACGATGCTTTGTCTGACTGGAATCTGAGTGCGTGACCTGGCCTTGGGGGGACTTCAGGCTGGGGGGCAGAGAGGCCGGGGGGTGGGGGGCTGCCTCTTGGGAGGTGATGGGAGGCCTACTCAGAGCAGATTGTGGCGCCTCTAATCATGAGCTCTGGTCATGGGACAGTCTGGGAGGCTGGCAGCCTGCCCCGAGAGCCTCCCTGATTCTGGCCCCCCCAATCTCCCCCTCCCTCCCACCATCCCAGGGAAGTGCTCGGCAGCTGCGCTGGATGTCCTGGCCAACGTCTTCCGGGAGGAGCTGCTGCCGCACCTACTCCCCCTGCTCAAGGGCCTCCTCTTCCACCCCGAGTGGGTGGTCAAAGAGTCAGGCATCCTGGTGCTGGGCGCCATCGCGGAGGGTGAGTGCCCCGCCGGCCTGGTGGGGGGCCCTGACCTCCGAGCCCTGTTGCGGGTGTGGGACGGGATGGGGCCGCACGGCACGGGTGATGCCACCCAGGGCCTCTCTGAAGCCCCCTCCGCGCCCTCCAGACGGCTCTGGGATTGGAGTCTTCCCCGCAGCCTAAGGGCCCGAATGGAACCGCAGACCCCGAAGCGCAAGCCCTCCCTTCGATTCTCACAGACGGCAGTTCTGCGAGGTGGTAGCGCAGTTACAGTCACAATGGCAGCGACAGGCCGTTTGTAGCGCTTGCCCCGAGGTGGGCATCCTGGTCCCCCCCAGGCTCAGCACAAGCCTGACAGGTGGGGCATGTAGATGAGGAAACTGGGGGCGCAGAGAGACTTGTGCCACTTCCCCAGTCACCCAGGGCGCGGCTGGGCCTCGGGCCTGCCACCCGCCCCGAGGCTGGCCTGTGAGAACGGAAGTGAGCACTGGAGGCGTTTATGCAGAGAACTGTCCTTCCGCGCCTTTTGCGCTCCCTGCATCCCGATGGGATGTACCACTTGAGTCACAGGTGTCACTCGTGACCACCTCAGCATCCAGGCCTGTCATCAGAAGTTCAGGAGCCCTCCCCCTGGAGAGCTTTTAAAATTTATCTAAGGAAGGGTTTTCTCCTGTAACTGGTGCAACGTACGTTATATCCTGAACGTGTGTTAATAGGTTACGCTAGGGGCGCCTAGGTGGCTCGTTCAGTTGTGTCCGACTTGGGCTCAGGTCATGATCTCACGGTGTGTGAGTTCGAGCCCCGCGTCAGGCTCTGCACTAACAGCTTTGGATTCTGCTTCAGATTCTGTGTCTCCCTCCCTCTTTCTCTGCCCCTCACTATCTCTGTCTCTCAAAAATAAATAAATGTAAAAAAAAAGTTTAAAGAAATAGGTTACGTTAGGTATTCTGGTTTTTAATGGAAAATGATTTAGAGGAATTGACTCCTAACTGGTAAAAATAGTTCTTGGGTGTTAGATTATTAGGTGGCCTGCTATGATCTGTGTTCTCTAAACGAGATTCATTTGTGCTTTGTGTGTTTTTTTTTTCTTTAAGCTGGAAAACAGAAAAAGCACAAAGACCCAAGAAGTGTTTCAAAACAAAAGTACTTGGGGAGCCTGGCCAGCTTAGTTGGTGAAGCGCTTAACTCTTGATCTTGGGGTCATGAGTTCGAGCCCCACGTTGGGCGTAGAGCTTAGGGTGCAAAAGGAGAAGTACTTTTTGGCCCATTTTGGTCACGGCTGCTGCCCGGCCATTTGTGAATTAATGAGTGGCCGTGATGGGGTGGAGCCAGTGGAGGGGCTGTCCCCAGGCTGCTTTGAATCCTGGCCCTGCCTTTCTCTGGTCCCATGGCCGAGCCACCGTGTCTGCGATTTAACCTCCCAGCCCCGCGGCAGGTGCCACAGACCTCTCCACGGAGGTCCGGCTCAGCTGGGCTTAGGCTCACCCTTATGCTGCTTGCAGGCTGCATGCAGGGCATGGTGCCCTACCTGCCCGAGCTGATCCCGCACCTCATTCAGTGCCTGTCGGACAAAAAGGCCCTGGTTCGCTCCATCGCCTGCTGGACGCTGAGCCGCTATGCCCACTGGGTGGTCAGCCAGCCGCCCGACATGCACCTCAAGCCTCTGATGACAGAGCTGCTCAAGCGCATCTTGGACGGCAACAAGAGGGTGCAGGAGGCGGCCTGCAGGTGACCCCCGAGCCCTGGCCCCCCAGCCCCCAGGCCTGCACCCCCCCCCACCCCCACCCCCACCCCGGGCCGCCTTCTGGGAAGTGATGACACTCAGGACCTCTTGACGTCCCGCTGATTTCTCACGTATTCGTACTGGCTGATCCCGAGCGCCCGCCCTCCCCACAGCCCCACCCCAGGGCCCGGCCTGCCTGTGGCCGCCCAGACTTAGCCCCTTTCCCACTCTAGTGCCTTCGCCACCCTGGAGGAGGAGGCCTGCACAGAGCTGGTGCCCTACCTCAGCTACATCCTGGACACGCTTGTCTTTGCCTTCGGCAAGTACCAGCACAAGAACCTGCTCATCCTCTACGATGCCATCGGCACCCTGGCTGACTCTGTGGGCCACCACCTCAACCAGCCGGTGAGGCCCCTCGGCGTCCCCTCTCTTGGTCCTCGTGCCCCTCGGCGTCCCCGTGCATGCCAGGGAACGCAGCCCCCCGCCCTCGCCCTGCTCCCGGTCTCGCGGGGGGAACAGTTATGAGACAGCGTGGTAAGTGCCACGCCGGGGATGCTCGGGGGCCCTGCGGGAACCAGGGGGCGCTGACCCCAGCTCCAAGGGGGCAGGGCAACAGGGGAATGGACAAAAAGAGCCTAGAGGTCTGGCGGGATGGCGAGGGCCCCGAGGGCCCCGTGGGCCGCAGCAAGGAGCCCAGCCCTCATCACTCGGGCGATAAGCGCCTCTGGGTCACGAGGAGCCCTGCGGGTTCCAGGCCCCTGGCCCCGCGTAGGGGAGCCCCAACTTCCTGCTCCTGCTCCAGGAATACATCCAGAAGCTGATGCCTCCGCTGATCCAGAAGTGGAACGAGCTCAAGGACGAAGACAAGGACCTCTTCCCCCTGCTGGAGGTGGGTGGGCTCCCGCCCCTCCCCACGCCCTGCCCCCAGCCGGCCTGAGCTCACCTCGCCTGCCTTCCTCCCTACCAGTGCCTATCCTCGGTGGCCACCGCCCTGCAGAGCGGCTTCCTGCCCTACTGTGAGCCAGTCTACCAGCGCTGTGTCACCCTGGTGCAGAAGACGCTGGCCCAGGCCATGGTGAGCACTGCACCGCCCCTCTCCCCGCTGCCCGCTCCTCTGCGGCTGTCCCGGCCCCGGGGCCCGCTCCCCTCATGCGTCTGCCCCCTCTGTGCCCAGATGTACACCCAGCACCCTGAGCAGTACGAGGCCCCCGACAAAGACTTTATGATCGTGGCCCTGGACCTGCTCAGCGGCCTGGCCGAGGGCCTGGGCGGCCACGTGGAGCAGCTGGTGGCCCGCAGCAACATCATGACGCTGCTCTTCCAGTGCATGCAGGTGAGGAGGGCCCCGCAAGCCTCGGACTGGACAGCAGAGACATCTGGCGGCCTGTGCGGGCCGTCCTGGGGCGACTAAGGGCCTGCGTGTGTGTCCAGCGGGCATCAGGAGAAAGGGACCCATGGAGGAGGAAGAAAGCTTGTACTTTATTTTAAAAAGTGATTCAAAGAAGACACGAGTGAATTCTCATTGAAGACGCTGACAGCGTAGAAAATTGAGAAGTAGATAAACGAGGGGCTCCTGGCTGGCTCAGTCGGGGGAGCATGTGACTCTTGACCTGGGGTATCGTGCGTTCGAGCCCCACGTCAGGCATAGAGATAACTCACAGAAACAAAAGCAGAAGGAAACAGGAAAGCATGAGCCCCTTCAGCTTTACATACGTGCACATCTCCAGTGTCTCCCCCAGGACAGGCAGCAGTTAACCCCCGCCCCTCCCTGTAGCGGTGCCGTGAGCAAGGCCCTGTGGTTCACGCGCCCCGAGTCCCAGGCATGCAGATGGGGCCTGTGAATTCCATGATGGGAGGTGACCGGGTCAGGCCACGCTGGCCTGCCCGGAGGGATGAGTATAGGATCCTTGCTGGTGTGGGAGGGGAGCCTCGCCTCGCTGACCCTGCTCTGACCCCCAGGACTCCATGCCCGAGGTCCGGCAGAGCTCCTTCGCCCTCCTGGGAGATCTCACCAAAGCGTGCTTCATCCACGTCAAGCCCTGTATTGGTATGGCACCTATCTTGTCACCCCGTGACCCCAACCCCGGCCCCAAGTGATGGAGAAATGCCCTTGGGAGGACAGTGACCAAATCGGGATGTATTCGTACTGTCTGATGGGGTGTGCGCGGCCAGGCCCGGGGGCTCACCCTGGCTAGACACCCCCCCAGCCCAGCACTCTCCCTTCTCCCCACCAGCTGAGTTCATGCCCATCCTGGGCACCAACCTGAACCCCGAGTTCATCTCTGTCTGCAACAATGCCACCTGGGCCATCGGCGAGATCTGCATGCAGATGGGTGAGTGCCCTGCAAGTTGACGGCCCCGCCAGCTCCCTGGGCGGCCTGTTCCCTGCTGAGGCCGGGCCCCTGGCTCTGACTAACAGGCCCCCCTGGAGGGAGCCCGGGTGCTCCTTGAGGATTGCCGCAGGAAGGGTGGTTTCTGCAGGGAAACTGCTGAATGGGTGGAAGGCCATCATGACTGGCTTTCTCAAAGAGGCAGGGCAGGAGGCCTGTTCTGACTGGACTTTTGGCAACCTCCTGCCCCCGCCCTGTGCAGTCGGCCGCAAGGCCCACCGGGATTGGTTGGGCGACTTTGGTGGCTTCCTCCCTCCCCACTTACCCCCACGGGGAATCTGGGTAATGTGGTCTCACCCTGGTGTTGGAGCTATGACTTCAAGGATGCTTCCGGTGTTTGGAAGGCTTGGGGCTGTGGGCCCCGAGCCGTGGACTGGCTGGAGAACATTTTTGTTCCCTCAGCAGTTGCAGGGGGTCTGGGTGTAGAGGCCGCTGAGGCCAGCGCGGGTGGTCTGGGCTATGCGGGGCCCTCACTGACCGGTCCCCCAGGGGCAGAGATGCAGCCGTACGTGCAGATGGTCCTCAACAACCTGGTGGAGATCATCAACCGGCCCAACACGCCCAAGACGCTGCTGGAAAACACAGGTGGGCACCAGGCCTGCGCTGCGGCTGGGCCCTTACTTGGAATTGGGGCTCCCAGCTGGGAGGGCAGTGCTGATGAGGCCTTGGGAAAGAGCCAGGGAAGGCGTCAAAGCTGAGGAAGGGGCTTCTGAAGAGAGCCCCGAGAACGATGCTTGGCCTCCGGGGAGACCCCGGTCGGGCCTGTTCCTTGGGGCCTGTGGGGCGGGGCTGGTGCCTCGTGCCAGAAGCCCTGCCACGGACCGTCCCGGGGCCGCTCGGGGTTGCAGGTCGCCTGACGAGTCCCTCTGCCATTCCAGCCATCACCATCGGCCGCCTGGGCTACGTGTGCCCTCAGGAGGTGGCCCCCATGCTGCAGCAGTTCATCCGACCTTGGTGTGTGCCCCCCTGCGCGGGGCCTGCGTACGGTGGGCTGGGCAGTGGGGCGGGTGGGGCAGCCCGACCCTAAGTGAACGCCCTGGCCCATCGCCCGCCTATCCAGTCCCCCACCCCCCTGCTTCCACCACCCTGGCATAGAAATCCGTTGCACCCCAGCCCTGCCACCTGCTGACCTACTGCCCCCTCCCCCAGATGCTCATCCGCCCCGGCCCCAGCCGTCTGACTGCCTACCGCTCCCCTCCCCTATAGGTGCACATCCCTCAGGAACATTAGGGACAATGAGGAAAAGGACTCGGCCTTCCGAGGCATCTGCATGATGATAGGTGTCAACCCCGGAGGTGTCGTGCAGGTTAGGGCACCCGGGCTTGGAGGGAAGGTGCTGGGGCCGGGCCGGGCCGGGCGGCCCCTCACACATGACCTATTGTGTTTCAGGACTTTATTTTCTTCTGCGATGCCGTAGCCTCTTGGGTGAGCCCGAAGGATGATCTTCGGGACATGTTTTATAAGGTGAGCTCCCGCTGGGCCCTGACACCGTCCTCAAGGTGGGGGGCAGCAGCCGGGCGGCACCGGGGGGCAGGGAGGTCGAGCTCTGCTCACTCTGGCCCGGGGCGCCCCTCACTCCCCACCCCTCCGCCTCACCGCAGATTCTCCATGGCTTCAAAGACCAAGTCGGGGAGGAGAACTGGCAGCAGTTCTCTGAGCAGTTCCCGCCTCTACTCAAGGAGAGGCTGGCCGCCTTCTATGGGGTCTAGATGAGCCTCTCGACCGCCAGGTGAGAAGGCTGCGTGCCGCGGGGGTGGGGGGCCGTGGCTGTTGGTGCCGGGCAAAGGGGGGCAGGCCCTGACCCCCGCCTTCCCCCACAGGTTTCTGTCTGCGTTGTTGGAGGGGTTGCTGGGGAGCACACTGCGTCCAGAAGTCGCCGTGCCCTGTTCGAGGGGGGTTAGGGAGGAGTGAGCGGGACCCGAATCCAGACGCCTTCCCCGTCCACCTACCTACCATGGGTGTGTGTGGCCTGCCGGCCAGCGGGCAAGTGGGTAGGGTCTCCACACTCATCCTGCACACAAGGGAGGGGGGTGGGACTTGTTGGCAGCAAGAGCCCTTTGCTCAATCGGGTCGCCTCGAGCAGCCCACCTGGGCCAGCCTTGCGGGAGGGAAGATTCAACACGGCCGACTGAACCCGGCTTAGGATGAGGCGAGGGGAATGCAGGCGGGGAGGGGGGTCCTTGTAGAGACACGTACACTCACATGTACACACGTGGCCACACGCATGTGCGGCGCCGCAGCCAGCCCGGCTGGGCCAGCCGCCCCACCGTTTCCCCGACTGCATGGAGACAGTAGAATTAGTGAACCCCTGAGTTAACCCGTAAGGCCTTCCGTGTAACCTGCATCTAGAGTTTAAGAAGCTTCTGCCGTTCTGCCGGAATCGGTGACTGGGGAGGGCTGGGTGGGGTGGGGGGCCTCCGCCGGGACCCTGGGGCGGGGGGAGAAGAGGACGGCGATCCTCAGGCCATCCGTGTCGGCTCGCGCACGCTTCGGACCTGCTCCGCACACTTCCTGCCAGCTCTGTGGCATCCACAGCCTGTGTCCCCCTCCTTGTTATGTCCCAGCTGGAAGAGCGGGGACTGCCGGCGTGGCTGAGGCTGGCCAGAGGCTGCCCTTTCTCCACCCCCCACACTGAGCCCTAGTGACTTGAAAACACTGGGCCAGGACCTTTTCCCTGCAGAGGGCTGGGGGCAGCCAGAGCTGCTGCATCTCTCCATAAGCAAGTCTATTTCAAGGGCAGTCTGTCTCTCTGTGCTCCTGAGAGCCCTCCTCTTGGGGTCCAGCTGGAGTTTTCACACAGGGGCTGGGGCAAGGGCATTTAATTGATGGGGACAGAGGATGGAAAGTTCAGGCTTTGCCAGCAAGAAGGAAATGAACGGCTTTGGAGAAGAAGGTGGTACCCCCCCTCACCCCACTCTCTGTCCCTGGGGCTTCCTGTCCTCCTAGCTCCACGTGGGCTACAGGACCCCACCAGACAGGGGCAGTGATTCTAGGGAACCTTCTGGGAATGGTTGGAGATGCAGGCCCAATGTGGGCTGCACTCCTAGAGGGGCGAGGGGGGCGTGGTCACTGCTCAAGTTGGCCTCAAAACCCAGCCGGGCCCTGCCGCCCCCTTAGTGTTTTCCTTTTTCTCCTCCCCTAGTTTTAACCTTTCTGGGGGTCTTTTCGGGGGGGGTTTGTGGGGCTTTGACTGGATTCCTACATCCTGAGGCTTGTTCCATTCATCCCACCAGGGCTGTGGACCCAACCCCATTATAGCCTTGTGTCTTCTCCCAGACAGGGTCAGGCCCTGCATCTATTCCAGGGGGTACATGGTGCACATTCCAGAAACTCAGCCGGCTTCCTTACCCTGTCAAACTCACAACAGGTCTCTGGAAGCCATTTGTTAAAAAAAAAAAAAAAAAGGAAAAAAATTTAGGTACCATTGAATTTTCGGTAATCCAGTTCTTCGGAGCATCCTCTGCTGGGCCTTGGGGTGAGCAGGTGGAGCAGCTGTCCGAAGGGACTGGTGACCCCTTCTCCACCCAGGATGGGGGGGCCTCCAGCCATTCAGGGGAGGGGAGCCTGGTTCTAGTTTCCTTTCTTTTCTTTTTTTTTTTTAAAGAAGACTATTTAATTTTTTTAATTTATTTTTGGTTGATTTTTGCACAACGAAGTTTCAGCTTCTCAACCCTCTATCCTGCCCAGGGCTGCAGACCCTGACTGGCCTCGATCTGCAGTTCCTCTTTTTTTCCACCTCCCTCCTTCCTCCTCCCCCTCCTCCTCCTCCTCCTACGGGCTCCAGGGTCTGTCCATTTGTTACTGTGCTGTGCTGGGGACTGGCGCCGAGGCGGCGTGAGATTCCACTCGTGTAGAACTTTGTTGAGTAAAGATCAGTTTCTTGTGAAACCCTTGGTCTCCATCCGGCCTCTTGTATCCTTGGCTTTGGCAGTAAGGGCGCACCGGGGTGGGGTCGGGGCTGCACAGGACTCAGGAAATCATGGGCAGAGTAGGGCAGTAAGCAGGAATTAACAGTACATTTCATGGTACCCGGAGCCTCCTCTTCCCAGGAAAATGGAAAGGTGAAGGTGAACGGCCAAGATTAAACGTGGTAACATACATCTGTAGCGTGTTCTCCGCTCACTAAGCCTCTTGAATTCAATCAAAGGAAGCCTTTAGCACACAGATCCCCACCCGCCTTAGACCTTAACTATGGGGCAGAGCCTTGCAGCACTGTTCTCTTCGGCTAACCCCACAACCCCAGGGCACGTGGCACGTTAGGCGTCTTTGTAAAAGGCTCAGCACCAGGCCCGTTGAAGGTGTAATGAGTAAGTATGAGCGACAGTTACCAAGGCAAATGAGAGCTTGCTAAAGTCGTGGGGACACACATCCTCAGAATCCAATCTTATTGCAGCTTCAGTAGGGCTCAAGGTCACGTGCATCATCTGGGAAACCAAAAAGCTGACACTTATATCTAGCTTTCATTCTAGCATTGAGGGCACAGGAGATAAGCAGTGCAACAGTGATCTGTCCACTCGAGAAGGGGAGAGGGAGCGTTGGGGAAATGGTCAGTCTTATCATTTACCCTGTCCTTACACAATAGGGCGCTGTGGGGAGGTTTCAGTGTGAAGAGTGAGCCAGGGGGGCGCCTGGGTAGCTCAGTCGGTTAAACATCTGGCTTCTGCTCAGGTAATGATCTCTAGGTTCATGATTTCGAGCCCTGCGTGGAGCTCTGTGCTGACAGCTCAGAGCCTGGATCCTAGAGCCTGCTTCCGATTCCGGTCTCCCTCTCTCCTTCCCCCGTTCGCGCACGCTCTCTCTCTTTCTCTCTCAAAAATAAATGAGCATTAAAAAAAAAGAAGAGTGAAGCAGAAAACAGCAAGTGCTCTGAGATATTTAATTTATGTGGCTTGGTTAACTCTGCCTGGCTCAAAAGAGGCTTTCAGTAAATAAGAGGAATACAATTACAGAGAATTCAGAGATTTGTTTTGTAATGCCCACGATTTCTTTATCGTCCCCCAAAACCAGAAACCGCCAGGGAGACTGAGTCACGCATGCAAAAGCAAAGGGCTTTATTACGGGTTTAGGCTCACCGGGGCCTAAACTCGGGCTCACAGACTTTACCGGCGTGATGGATCCATGCAGAGAGCCCCGAACAAAGGTGGGGTAGGGCTTTTATGAGTTTGGGAAGGGGAAGTTACAGGAAATTGTGACATAGGTACAGGGGTCCAATTATTATTACACAATATTATTGACAGCAGGTTTATCCAATTACAACATTTAGAGTGTTAACCAATTACAGAGTAGACCCAGGACCCTCACATAGGGTGTAACTAGCCTGCCCTTAGGAATGTTAAGGGTATTACAAGGGTGGCCCCTCTTGCCTTGGGCAATGTGTGCCCTTCTATTGTCTCAAACCTGCGTCCTTACAGTTTCATCCAGGCCTCTGCAGTACAACTGCATGTTTCTGGCTCTGGCTAGGGCAGAAGAGACTGGAGTTGGAATCCCTGTAAGGCCCAGACCGTGAACTCCGAAGAGGGGCTGCGTTTCTAAGCTCAGTGCCAC
>PJEM01014861.1:0-32844 GCA_004023845.1 Helogale parvula | reverse complement strand
TTCGGTTGGCAACACATTATTTTAGCGTTCCCTTTCCTTTCTTCCACATACTGTTACTGTACATTTATACTTCGTACTTGTCTCTTCTTCCCTCTAAAACTGTCATGAAGTTTCTAGTGTTCACTTCTGTTCCTGTTTACACTTCCTGTTTCTATTTCTTATTTCACAAATAAGAAGATAATAATCATTAGTCAAGTTTCATCGTGTATATTATTGTTTTATTGCACATTAGACAATTTTATGCGACTTATGTGTCTACTTTCCTTGTTTTTAGACAGCATGATAAAATGAAGACAAAATCTTTCATTTCTGGTGCTTTTTGCTTTAATAGATTAATGCAAGTTTCCTTTTGGAATAATTGCCCATCAGTCTGAAGATATCCTTTAACATTTCTTGTCATTTACATATATTGGTGACAAGTTATTTATGCTGTGTTTTACTTTAATCAGGAAAATGCTTATTTTATCATCATATTTTTAGAATATGGATGTTTGAATTCCAGAGTTTGTCTCCCTTTCTGTTTTTTTTTCAGCCAAGAAAACATAGTTTTCTGTTGTTATCTGCCTACCAGTTTTTCATGAAAACTCAGTGATGACTTTTAGCCATTTCTGTCAGTACTCAATGTGCTCTTTCTTACTGTGGTTACTTGCAAATTTTATCTTTAGGCCAGGCTTACTGCTGTTTAATTATTATATGTCTAGATGCTTTTAAGTTTGTAAATATTTCAGTGAGATTTGCTAACCTTTGTTTATTTTTCTGGAAATCTACTACTTTAAAAATATGAACTGGAAAAAATTAAAACAAAAAATAATATGAAGTGGGAGTTAAGTCACTTGCTATTTTGTTCATATTTTTCTCACAGTGTGTTTCCTCTCAGGGAATAGAAATATTCATAGAATAAAGAATGTCATATTGTAACAAGTCTCTTTTTGGGGCTATGCATGTTTCTCTCATTGTTTTCCATCTCTTTCTCAGTTTAGATAATTCATATGAATCTACCTGCAGGGGACCAGCCCATGCACCCCAGTCGAAAGGTCTCTGAGTAGGGCTTGGTGTCGGCACAATATCTATAAGAAAGAAGACAGAAAACGTGAATGGTGGTAAAGCCACACTTTACTATGATAGTCAGTGTCTTATATACCATAGGTGGTTACAGTTTTTCTTTAATGATTACATAGCTTTTGGTCCTTGAAAGAGTAAAAACATGTTCTGGGAAGGATCATTTTTTATCACAGAAGAGAGAACAGCCGTGAGAACAGAAGTAAAAAAAACAGGAATGAAGGAGTCTGTCTCTCAAAGAATTTTCTTTTCTTCAAGGCCCTTTAGCAGTTATGTCCGGACAAGATGCTTATTATCCAAGAAGTTAATTTTAGACAGAGTATTGTATTTGCCCCCAACAGCAGGCAATGAGCTGGGAACAGAAATAATGTAAGGGAAAGCTGGTGTCACTAACTGACCCAAGTTGATTCAAAACTTAAAAGCATATGCCTTGTTGCAAAACAATGAGAACATCATAGATAGGTTAAACAGAAGCCACCTGTGCAGCCCAGGAGGCCAAATGTTGTTTCACAGTCTTTGGACTAGTTCTGTAACTTCCCAAATAGTTCTCCTGCTCCCCAGAGGCATAGCCATCAAAGGTCACTTATATAGACTCTCCTGTGCCCTGGAGGCAGTGCCATCAATGTTCGCTATGCGGGAGGTTTTTTGGACTAATGGGCCACAACATATCTCTCTTTTTTTACTTAAGAACTCAGTAGCTTTAAATTCTAATCAAAGGTGGGAAACACTAGATTTGAGGTACAGATAAATGCAAGGCAAAAGAAATATCAGAGATTTGTTTATACAGAGTGCTTAAATCAAACCTTAGGTCAGAGTGATTCCAAATCCCCAAAATATGTTTTTGTACCTTGTACCAAGAATGTTCTGACTCATTTACCTGCAGGGGAGTTACAAAAATCCATTTGTAGTCTGAATGGGATCTTAAAGAGAATTGAATTTTTCGAGATAATAGCTCTCAACGCATTGACATAACTGCTTCTTCTAGGGCATCAACCTTATCATTAAGTTTTTTATAAATAATTTCTTGAGTAGTAAAAGCCAATGTTATATTTTTAGACATATTGTTAATAAAGGAGGCTGTATATACTTCTTTAATTAAAGCAACAGTAGATACAGTGAGCTTTTTAATTTACCCCCATGTAGGGAGAGGACTATTTCTGGTGTTAAAATGACAGATGGACATCATTTGTCCATTTGCAGGAACATAGGTGGATTCTTTTTATCTTCTGACTCAGGTTGTCAGTTGTTGTCTCTGATGTACTTTGATGGGAATCCGGTAAGGGAGTGGAAACATGTCGAATCAGGTGATCTGGCACCCAGATGGGTGAATCACTGTCCTGTGGGAAAATAAAAGCAAAGCCTCGACCCACAGTTAGTAAAACATCAGGGCCTTTACAAGTTCCTGAGAGCACATCTTTCCATTTTACTAGAGGCTTTGTGGTCAGTTTGTTTTGCCAAAGTTTAAGCATTGGGGTTTCTCCGGAATTATCTGGAGTCAGGTGATTTATTACAACCATACAATGAGCTAAGATCTAATGAGGTGAGGCATACTTAAATACTGAATTTTGAAGTCTTACTATTTGACCTTTTAAAATTTGATTAGTTCTTTCAATTATGGCTTGACCTTGGGGATTATAAGGAATCCCAGTTGAATGCTGAATGTGAAACTGTACACAGAGATTTTTTAAACTCTTTGATGTATATGTTGGCCCATTATCAGTCTTAATTTTGAAAGGCATTCCTAATACAGAGAAGCATTGAAATAAATGTTGTTTAACATCCTTCAAAGCCTCTCCAGTTTGGGCAGATGCGAAAAGTGCATGAGAATAAGTATCCATCGTGACATGGACAAAGGACAATTTTCCAAAAGAATTAACATGGGTTACATCCATTTGCCATAAAGCATTAAGTTTTAAGCCTCTGGGGTTAACGCTTACATGTGAGACCCCTGAATTAGCAGGTGGGCAGGAAGGACAGTTCTTAACTATTTGTTGAGCCTGTTCTTGAGTGACCTTAAATTGTAGCCTCAGAGCTTTAGAGCCTTGGTGATGAGTCTTATGAGATTCCTGGGCTTAAACAAGCGACTTTAGTATGAAAGTCAGCTAAAGCATTTCCTTCTGAGAGGGGGCCAGGCAATTTAAAATGAGCTCTAATGTGTCCTATGTAAAAAGGCTCCTGGTGTTGCTGTACTTTAACTTGTAATTGTAAAACTTGTAAACTTGAAATTCCTGTCTTGTAGACAGGAACTGTTGTGGTTTTAATTGCTGGAAAGAGTCCAACCACATATTTAGAGTTTGAAAATAAATTAAATTTCTTTGGAGTTTCTTGAAATAATCTAAGAACAGCAACAAGTTCAGCTCTCTGGGCTGAAGTTTCCCTAGTTTGAAAAGAAATAATTTTAGATTCAGACGGGGGGGCAGAAGATCATCAGCGTAACCCAGGAGTTGGAGGTTTTTCAGGAGGCATTGTAAGGGGGTATGGCACCCTTGTCTCTCACATGTTAAAGAGTGCCAAAGCGTGAAGGACATTTGTACAATAACATTTCAGCTCAAGAAGCATGAAGGATATTTGCACAATAACATTTTAGCTCAAGTGATTTAACCTCTGAGGAACTGGATCAGCTGCAAGGGTTGTAAGGTCACGAGAGCTTTGCTCGATCACACTCTCCTTACTGGTTCCTTGTTGCTGCTTCCCACTCTTCCCCCTATTGTTTTAATTGTACAAGAGGCACTTTGGCATTAGTCAATGTTCCTGCCCAAATGTGTGTACGAAAGCAAGGTGGCCGATTAGGGAGAAGAGGTGGTGGAAGCACAGTCATCATCTTCTTGGCAGTCCATTTTTTTTTTCCAGTGTACCTGTAGAGGGCCAGGCTGACTGACATGTAGAATTAGCATTTTTAAAAGCCAATTGCTTAACTAACATGGTGCCAGCAGAAGGCAGAAAAAGAGAATTTCCAGTTAAAAAATTTTTTTTGAGAGGCATTTAGAACTAGAATAACATTTACAGTAGTGTGTTTTCATGTTCTAAATTCTTGTTTAGTTTGAATGTAGTTTTCAGTTCTGAAAATTTCTACCTATTTTGGTATTAGCCTTAAAGATGTCAAATACCTGTATTTGTCCCAAAAGTCCTTTTTGTAAATCTCTCTCAAGAAACACGTCTTGTGACGAATTTCAGAATTGGACACTGTTAAAGATTTGAGAGTTCATTACATTGCCTTATTAAGAATGAATCAACAATTCAGGAAATTTTAGTCTTTTTGAACATAGAGAAAAGTAGAATTTTAACCCTACACCAATGTACCTTTAAATTTTTATTTATTTTAATTTCAATCTATCCTGAGCATATATAAAAATCCTTTTTTAATGATTCCCCTTCACGAACCTTTTTATAATTTATCTTTGCCCTTAAACTTTGTCTCAAAGTTATTTTTCTCCAAACAATCAGCCTCCTTTAGGACAAAATTACTTTTTTTTTTACCCTTAACAAAAATGTATTTTCATTTCTTATATCCTTTTTATATATCTCTCACTTCCCTACATACAGGGTCGCTTTTCTGATTTTCAACAGTCCTAAGTACACATGGCAGAATCTCAACTTCTAGGAACCTCAGTCTTTAATTGAGGACTTAGTATCCAATTGAAAGGTGCTTACATCAGAACCTTTTTTTTTATGGTAAATTTATTAAAGATCAAGGCTCATTAAAATTAGTTCTTGTAAGCATGGCTCCATGTAAAGCCTCACTAACTTTGGATAAGAATTCCGAAACTGAAGAAGTTAACTCTCGTTTGGAATTCGATGGGAGTCTCCATGCAAGATTTCAAACAGAGGAATAAGATCTTTAGTAGACAGCTTTAAAAGAGGCCAAATCCAATTAATATCTCCCAATAGTTTTTGAAAATCATTTAAAGTACATAAATGCTCTGTTTTTAATTGTAAAGGTTGTAAAGTCACAGTTTGATTTTTACTTATTCTTCCCAAATAGGAGTAGGAAGGATCAATCTGAATTTTTTCAGGAGCTACCTTTAAACCATGAACAGATAAAGTTTGGATCAATTCATCCAAAATGTCATGAAGATGGGCTTTGTCCTGATGTGCTAAAAGAATGAAAACAGTGTGAAGGCTCGTCAAAAAGTATCTATAGAACTCCCCTATGGCCCAGGGGATACAGAAGTGCAGATGTATAGAAGCACATGTATCCCAATGTTCATAGCGGCACTTTCTACAATATCCAAATCATGGAAAGAGCCTAAATGCCCATCACCTAATGAATGGATCAAGATGATGTGGTATATATATACAATGGAGTACTGCATGGCAATGAGAAAGAATGACATATGGCCATTTGTAGGGAAGTGGATGGACCTTGAGGGTGTCATGCTAAGCGAAATAAGTCAGGTGGAGAAGGACAGGTACCATATGTTTGCACTCATAGGTCTAACAGGAGAAACCTAACAGAGTTCCACAGGGAGAGGAAGGTGGAAAGAGAGTTGGAGAGATAGAGGGACACAAATCATGAGAGACTATTGAATACTGAAAACGAACCATGGACTGAAGGGGGAGGCGGAGGGGGAAGGGGTTAATGGTCATGGTGGGGGGCACTTGTGGGGAGAAGCACTGGGTGTTATATGGAAACCAATTTGACAATAAACTATTAAAAAAAGAAAAAAATAAGAATATTATCCATATAATGAATCAAATAGATTTCTGGATATTTATTTCTAATTTCACTCAAAACCCTATCACCATATTTCTGACACAAAGTAGGAGGATTTTTCATCCCTTGGGGAAGGACTTTCCACTGAAATCTCTGAAAGGGCCTTTTTAGATTCGGAGATGGCAGGCTAAAGGCAAAATGTTTGCAATCATTAGGGTGTAAAGGAATAGTGAAAAAACAATCCTGAAGATCTATAACTATAATATTGTCTCCCTTTAGGAATTGCTACAGGAGAAGGGAGGATGAAAATTAGGTGGATCTTCTTCTTTCTCTGATGCATACGTAGCCTCTTCCTCTCCTAAATCTGTCTGATTGCCATTCATATCCTCCCATTTAGAATCTTCATCATCCTGTGCTGTCATTACTAAGGGAGTAGGAGTCTGAGCTCTAGGGGAAAGTGGAGTAGACTCTGTGGCTATATTATTAGATGACAATTTACTTCCCCTATGGTCAGGATCTAAAACATCTCTAATCAAATTCCACAGAGAAAAGGCATCTATAGGGACATTTTTTGGTCCATGCAGAGTATAATACAAGCGTAACTGTTCCCCAACTTTCTTCCAAGTTTGTAAATTAACAGTGTCCTCTTCTGGAAACCAAGGACATTGCTTCTGAACAAAGTGTAAAAATCTTGCCATTTGGTTATGAGTCACCTTAATCCCTCTCTGGTTAAGGAGGTGCAAAAGTATTTCAGTAAAAAGTTTTTTCTCTTTAGAAGCCGTGTTGCCCATCCCTTATTTTTTATGATACGGTGAAGCAAAAACAGACAAAGGTTAGGTGCCCCCTCTAATGAGGGACCAATCAGATACCTGTCTGGCCATGTCCCAAAGGAACTTAGGTGATGCTTAGCATAGCAGACTCAGCGTTGTGACTTACGATCGGAAACTATTCCGATGGCGCAATAGACCATATGCTATTCACCACGGTATCACAGACCAGGCTCACTTAAATTCCATAGGCTTTTGGGGACCTTAAGGATGCCCACCCGTGGAGCCACAAACTCGAACTCTGCAGGCAAACCAGACCGAGCCACACATTCACTCCCACATACACACCAGAGATTATTACGATCCCTCCCACAGAGGTTTTACAGAAAAGACAGACGTCTAGTGAAACATTTAACTGGGCAATCAGTACAATTTACTCACCCTCCTTGTTCTCTATCTATCACATAGAGGGCCCACAGTGCCCTGGGTGAGATCCTAACCAACCCAAAACAAGTAGAACTATTTCAGAGAATATTCTACTTACCTTACCTTCGAATGCCTTTTACTCAGGTCCCTGTTCAGGTGCCACTTGGAATGCGGGGGATGAGCCAACACACCCAGTCGAACCGTCTCTGAGTAGGGGGTTGGTGTTGGCGCAATATCTATAAGAAAGAAGACAGGCAACGTGAATGGTGGTAAAGCCACACTTTACTAAGATAGTCAGTGTCTTATATGCCATAGGTGGTTAAAGTTTTCCTTTAATGATTACATAGCTTTTGGTCCTTGAAAGAGTAAAAACATGTTCTGGGATGGATCATTTTTTATCACAGAAAAGAGAACAGCCGTGAGAACAGAAGTAAAAAAAATAGGAATGAGGGAGTCTGTCTCTCAAAGAATTTTCTTTTCTTCAAGGCCCTTTAGCAATTATGTCTGGACAAGACACTTATTATCCAAGATGTTAATTTTAGACAGAGTATTGTGTTTGCCCCCAACAGCAGGCAATGAGCTGGGAACAGAAATAATGTAAGGGAAAGCTGGTGTCACTAACTGACCCAAGTTGATTCAAAACTTAAAAGCATATGCCTTGTTGCAAAGCAACGAGAGCATCATAGACAGGTTAAACAGAAGCCACCTGTGCAGCCCAGGAGGCCAAATGTTGTTTCGACTTGTTCTGTAACTTCCCAAATAGTTCTCCTGCTCCCCAGAGGCATAGCCATCAAAGGTCACTTATATAGACTCTCCTGTGCCCTGGAGGCAGTGCCATCAATGGTCGCTAGCTATGTGGGAGCTTTTTTTACCTACCGGAAAGCAACATGTACCTACAAGTTCAATTTCCTATTTTTCTGCTATTTCCAGTCAGCAGTCTAGAAATATGTAAAATTTCCTAGATGTTGTATAAGCACCATTTTTTCTAAAGCAGAAATTCTCATGTTAACAGTCACCAAATTAATATTTCCTGGCTTGTGAAATATATTCTCCTTGAAAAATCCATATCTGAAATTTACTCCTCTTCTTCTCTTGTTCTTCAATTATCATATAGTTTTGCAGTCTATCAGTCATTATAAATGTATTAGGTATTCCTGAACAAGAGTAAAACTAACTATAAAGCACTGGTTTAAGGAAAGTGTGACACATATATCTTTAAGTACTTCATTTAGAAGCTTTTAATAGCAATGACACAAATAAGCTAGTACTGAAATGAAGAATAAAGCAAAATTAATAGCATCAATTTTTTCAAAGTAAGATAGAGTTTAAGCGTATATTAAAATATTTCAAATTTTATTCCAAGCTGGAATTCTTCTCTTTGTGTGTGTTTGTTGAGTACAAAAGTGGTCTAAAAACTTTATTTCATATAATCCAAACAGATGAACCCAAAAACACATACATATAGATAATATATATATTTCTAACGAAGTGATATCTGATATTGAAATTTTAGTCAATAGCATACTAATACTTCTATTATTCTTACCCATCATTACCTTCTATTACACCTAAAATGAAAATTTTAATTACTGTAACAAAATCTTCAAAATCTACCATGCACATGAAACACGTATATTTGGTTATCAAATTATAATACCTTCATAGCATACACTCTTTGTTAATTACATACATAATGGGGTTTGCTGGAATCATGGATGTAGCTGAGGATCCCAGGAGTAATCTGACTCTCACAGACCATGTCACTTGGACCTCATTCCCCTGAGGAGGTTCTGGCCCTTGGCCAAGCTGTCCTTCAGTGCAGCTTTCATGGTTTCATTCCGTAGACTGAAGATGAAGGGATTCAGGAAGGGTGTGACAACACCAGAGAGGATAAAGAGGATCTTGTTGAGATGCAAGCTGCTCTTCTGGGAGGGGCGGACATACACAAAAATGGAGATCCCATAGCCCATGGAAACCACAGTAAAGTGAGAGGCACAGGTGGCAAAGGCTTTGCGTTGACCTTGGCCTGTGGGTATCTTCAGAATAGTGGAGATTATATAAACATAGGAGACGACTGTGAGGGAGAGGGAGCTGATGAGCAGAACAAGGGAGCTGAGGAAGTCCAACAGTTCAATGATGCGGATGTCAGCACAGGCCAAGTGGAGGAAGGGAGCACTATCACAGAAAAAGTGATCAATCACATTGGGGCCACAGTATGGCAGCCCCGCCTTAAGGACAGTGGATGGAAGAATGAGGAGAAAACTACCCACCCAGGAGAGGATAACAAGACGCACACACAGTGAACTGGTCATAATCACTGGGTACTGAAGGGGACTGCAAATGGCCACATAGCGATCATAGGACATGACTGCAAATAGGATAAACTCAGTACATCCAGAGAGGAAATAGAAATAAAGCTGGGTGAAGCATCCAGCAAAGGAAATGCTCATTCTGTCTGACAGGAAGCCTGCCAGCATCTTGGGAACGACACAGGTTGTGGTTAATACTTCACTGAAAGAGAGATTGCTGAGGAAGAAATACATGGGTGAGTGAAGCCTATAATCCATGAGAATCAGAATAATGATGAGACTGTTTCCAAGGACTGTCACCAAGTAGGCCAATAAAAAAGTCAAGAACAGGAGACTCCCAAGAGCTCTGGTGGTTGGTATCCCCATAAGAATAAACTCAGTCACCAGCGTCCAATTCCTTCCTTCCATGCTTATGTCTCTTTTTACTGTAAAGAGAGTTATAGTATAGAAAAAAGAATGGTGAATCATTCGTTAAATTAAGAAATCTAGGAGCAATTTAACATAAAATGTTAGCTACTTTTTCTAGCAAAATTGAGAAGACAATTGATAGTATAATTGGGTATACCATATCCTACAAAATTCAGCTGCTGAGATATGAAGTCAATTTTAATAACTCCATCTTTCCTTTGTATATTCTGTGACACTTTGGTGAGGCGTGTTAAATATATAATTACAAGAATAAATTTTATCAATAAGAACTTTGTCCAGTAAGTGTTTTGATAAAATACAGCAATGAATGATTAGTTGGCATTGTAAATGTAACAGCAATTTCCTCTCAATGTTTGCCTTAGGGAGACTGGGTTTTCTAGATATGACATGTGCACAAAGAGAGTGCAAACTCCAGCTGCAAGCCAGTGGTGCAACGACGTTTCAGGAGTTACATGGACAGTGGGCACACATGGTAGCCACATTTGCCCACTTGAGATTCTATCACTCAAATGGCCAAAGAGGAAGAAAAATAAAAATTAGTTTATTCTACTTTGCAAATTAAATTGCTTTTTAATTTTTGATTTAAATTCCAGTTATCTCTATCTATTTCAACTTGTCATTCCTTTCTAGGCCTATTTTTCATGACCTTGTACTGAATTCCATTGAGTTGAAGCTTGAAATTTTTGCTTATGTAAATTATACAAATAACATGTTATTATTTGCAAAAGTGTTGATAATTTTCAACTATGTTTGAAATGCTATCGTTGAGGGGACAAGATAATGATTAAAGATGTGTCTGAATTAATTACAGAAAAGAAAGACTTGTTATGACTTGGCAGAAAAAGTACATAAAGAATCCTCATGTCTGAGAAATGATCTTCTTAAAAACTAAGCATAACAATACAATGATAGGGAGGTAATTAACTTTGCAGATATCAGAGATATCAAAGTGATATCCTTCACACACAAAAAACTTGGATAAAAATAAACACAACCTACTTTTGCAATAACAAAGCAAACAAAACAAAACAAAAAGTTGTGTAAATAAAAGTCATAAATCTGTAGCAAATGCGAATGGTGCTATTACACATTAGTACACAATTGGTACTGTTACACATTTAGGACCGAAATGTAAAGCGAGTACAACTTTCCATAAACACAGACAATGTAAAATGGCTAAAGATGTAAATGGTACAAGTTTTGTATATTTTAGGAAATGGTTAAATATTTTAGGAAATGTATGTGAAAATCGAAATGTTTCCCTTAATATAAATGCTAAAAATTCATATCAATAAAAAGATTACAAAAAATAGTCAAAAATCAGTTTAAATGTCCTGAAACTATATGATATGAGAGATCACATCAAATTTCTGGCAGGCAACTTTTAGGAATATAGGCAGAAATAAATATAATATGATAATAAGAAAATTTGAGACAATATTTTTTATATGTGTTAGAAAGAATTAATCAATTGTACATAAGTATTTTTAAAATCAACTATTTAGAAATAAATTATAGTAAATATAAATAATATTATTAATGGAATGACAGGACAAATCTCCTATGTGGAAACAATATTGAAAAATTATTTATAACTAAGACTCAATTACAACCAAAATATTGGATTGGATTTTATTTCAGAAATGGCCAAAATATTTAAAATGTAATATTTAAAATATAATTTCTATTATTAGGAGTCTATTTTTAATCAAAGATAAAAGTAAAATTTCACAGTATTAGCTAGTATGACATTATTTGGACAGAGTGAAAGAATATCAATTAATATGTCAAATTTTATAAATGTCCATATAATTGTTTGTATTTAATTCTGTAGAGTAGCTACAAGGGATGAAACCTAACTGTCACAATGATATTCATATGGGGCATATTCTGTCTGTGATACATAATCTCAAAATCTTTTTAAGAACCTATCCTCAAGAGACATAAAACATTAGAGCATTACAAGGAAATTTAAACTAGAAACGCCCAAGGCTAACAAATATATGTTTAATATTTTTAGTGATATCAAAGAGTGAGGCAAGTTTCTGGATCGTCCAATTTCAGGCAACAGATATTTATATCAGAAGCAGAGATGAGAGAGAGGGAGAGAGGGAGGGAAGGATAGAATGAGAGAAAATCTCTCACAATAGATAAGAAGTACATTGACTACATAAGTTGAAAGAACTATTTGATGAAATGTGCCTTGAAGCAAATGTATACATTGAATGTTTGCATTGAGGATAAGAAAAGAGAAGGGAAAGGAGCTATTACAGAACTGGAGAAATACCTGACATCCCAAAGAAAAATGTATGAGAGGATGGAAGTTAATTTCTGTTAGAATGAATCAATCCTGACTTTCTGAAAGCAAAATGTCAAATTTAGTTCTAATCATAAAGTATTCCTCTAACTTCCCTAGCATCTCACTTTCAAACAAACATAAAACATTAGACGTGGGTGCATTTGTTCTTACTAGAAATGCTTTTACACAGGGAATGCCTTTAGCAAGTCCCTCATCTTCTTTCCAAACATAATAAACTTCTTCCTCTATTACCTCAAAGTCTTTCTTACGAGTGTCTCGTGTCCAGTAAAAATGACTTTGATGAAGAAAAAGCAGAATAAATTCCCATCTTGTACCAATGGTTTTCCTTTTGAAACTGAACTCTTAAACCCAGGAAGCACGGATTTCCATACAAACTGTTCAATCCCAGCCTCTTGTGATGGCAAAGGATCACAGGACAATCTACAGTACCCTGCATTCCAGATACATAGTTTCGGAGGATAACATAGTTTTCAAAGCAGCTCCTCAACCTATATGCCCACAGGGAGCTTGACTGGATGGGAGGAGTCATGTTTTCACTCTTTCTGTGTTTGTGAAACTTTTTAATGAGTCTATTCTTCTGAGACTCCAATATACAAAGAGAACTTTGCTTTCCCAGGAGAAGGTTTAAGACTAAAAAGATGATGCATTTCAAGTAAGATTAATTATTTTGTGTGCAAACTTGGCTAAAAGGTTTTAGATAAAACTTTTTATCTATAAATAATCTGTCCTGGGATATTAGGAGCATAGATACTCCATTATTTGTTTTTATTTCTTTTCAGTGGATAACTCCACTGAAATGCAATGATGATTTCACCATAATGTGTGTGTCTAATAAATATGATGGAGTTATTCACCAAATTTCTAATTACTTCACTTGAGGTCTATGTGAGGGGTGGGAAATATTGATTAAGTGCTAAAAGAGCCCTGGGTAGGGGCAAGACCCATAGGATACTCATAATAAGCTTGTGTGGATGTATGGTAAGGTTCTGAAATTTATGAGTCCATTTTATTAAAAAAGGAACCTTTTTATCATATGCCTAGTGTTCCCTTATGTATTCTTGAGAGTCCTATTTGTGTGTTGTGTTGGATCTTACACCATTTTATTTCTACAAATTTTTACATTTTATTTTCAATTATTGGTAAGTATATATTGTATTCTTGTTCTGGCAGGAATTATTTTCTGTGATCTAAAAATAATATTCTCTTTCAACACTGTTAGATTTGCAAACTCTCATGAATGAGTCTCTGTACCTTTCTCATTTAAGTAAAATGAAATTGATGTTTACTGTCTAATATGGATTTCCAGCTCGTTGTGTTGTTTCTGAATGCAATTAAAATTACCTTTCAAACATCCTAGGGTCCTCTGAAGATTATACACATAATATATACACACTGCACAAGTAGTCTATAGTTATGCCTTTCATAAATTTTAGTGAAATTATTCAGAATTAATACTTCATTCAGTCTGGATATTTGAACACTTAGTATAGTGACATACATTAAGTGGTTGAAAGCACTTTATGAGTATTTGAATGCATGAATGAAAAATGAGTGAATGACTATGGGGAATTGACAGTATTGGCTGTTATTCATGAATGGTAGCAAAATCTGTAAGAATCAATACTTTTCAAAAAAATATTATAAATGAAACTTTCACACTGTAGACTGAAGTATAATGAAGGTCTTTTCCATAAGGAATAGAGAATTTGAAGGCTACTAACTCAATGAAGAGTAGATAAGAAAGTGGGTTCCTATAACTTATAATTTATCCTAAAAACTAATATAATAAACAGACATTATGACCTGATAATTTAGTCTCAATGAGGACTGTCTGAGAGAATGAATCGTAATACACAGAAGGAGCTGAGAAATTACGCACAGGCAAAACTGCTGTGAGAAAATGTATTTTATAGTTTCTTTTGAGGAGGAAGAGAATAGTTGTGGCTTTCTCTATTTCAATACTTCCCCCTGGTGAAGACCAAATATAACTCATTCTTAGAAATTATACTTGGAAGTCATGAATTATGAAGACTCTCTCAGTTTAGAGCTCCATAGGAACAAACACGTTACTTGACTTTGTTCCATGTCTTCCTCTTCCTCTAGGTGTAACTTGATACAATCTCCTTGAAAGGGATTTTGGTAGAACTCCATGCCCACCAACCCATTCCACCTCCATGGCTGTGCCAGGACCCATCACGTGACCATTGAGCTGAGCTGTCACACAGGCTTCAGGTCCTTTGTGGTAGTTCCTTTTATCTATCTAAACAGAATTCTATGCAATTTAGGGCAAGAGCCGTACCTACCGTTCACTACTGTTATGCTCAATGTCCAGCATTGTGATCAATAATTATTATAATGATTGCTATTTTGAATTCCCACACAATTTTTACATCAACCAAAAACAATCAGGAAGTCATGAATCTCTTCAAATTGTGCATTTAAAAAGTAACGAGGTGTATGAAATATAATTTTGAAGAAAAGAAATTTATCCATAGCTTGAAAATACAAATCCATATTTATAATGATTATAATTAACATTTTATATGAATGCACCTTAATTTTAACAGTAATAATTATATACAGTTGTATTATATGCTTTTTCCCAATGACACTACAATATAAACCATATACTATGTGTCTATTCCACATTTTAAAATTTATTCTTTGATAGGTAACTTACAGAGATGGCGTTAGAGATGAATCTTAAGCGTCACAGTTGCCTAATATATTGACCACTGACAGAAAAAGAATACAATCAAAGATGAGTCTCTTCTAAAGAACAACAGGGCCTCAGACATGGAAGGGAATAAAATGATTTTTTGGGAGATCAATATTTCAGTAGAGCAGTATCATTGCAATTGAAGAGCATAATGACAAGTATGAGCATTTTAAACTTTCATGATATGAGAAAGAATAAATTAAGAAGAAAAAGAGAATAATAAGACAGAGGTGCTGAAAATGCATTGTGAATGCCAAATAACTTATAATGTGACATAGTTTGATGTTGAAAATATGTTAAAAGCTTGATTAAGATGTTTATTTCTTACCATTTAACAAAATTAAAATACATTTCAATGAAGCACGATTTTAAATGAATAAATTCTGTCCAATTATTTTGTATGTGACCAAAATCAGAAATAGACATAAAATATATTTTTGCACCACTATCTTTTTATAAGATACATTAAAATCCTATGTAGGATATCATAACCGCATTTGTCTGCCTCAGAAATTCCTGGGTTCTGGGGCACCTGGGTGGCTCAGTCAGTTAAACATCCGACTTCAGCTCAGGTCATGATCTCACAGTCTACAGGTTCGAACCCTGCATCAGGCTGTGTGCTGACAGCTCATAGTCTGGAGCCTGCTTCAGATTCTGTGTCTCTCTCTCTCTCTGTCCCTCCCTCGCTCACTCTCTGTCTCTCTCTGTCAAAATAAAATAAAAAAAATAATAATGAATAAATAAATAAGAAAAAGAAATTCTTGGGTTCTGTCAATTATCACAGCAAATTATTAATATTGTTTGCTTTCATTATCACTGGTGTTCCACTTTAGACAATAAGTTACATAGTTACCCCACAAATAAGACAGTGGCACTTTTGGTAATTAATTTTTTAAACTTATTTTTCTCTGCCTTTCCTTCTTTTGATGATGTTCAGTATGAGGATCAAGAATTCAAGGCAAAGTAGCAAAATAAGGCTCTTCAGCTTCTTTCCACCCCCCCACACAACACAATTAGCTTATAATAATAAATAAAAATAAAAGAAACAAATTAAAGTAGCCCTTGCAAAGTTGAAAAGTCCAATTAAGAGTCTACAGTAACAGAGTGGAGCACAGAATGGAGAATCACCAGCAGAGAGAACACCACTCAGGAGACCGACAGACTGTAGACACCTGGGATGTGTGGATAACCTACACAGACACAGGGGGAGTCTATAACAAGTGCCATTGCCATACTCAGTGGCTTCCTCTACTGAAGATCCTGTCAGCCTTTGTTGCTGTCGACCTCACCAGCCACACAACAGCCACAGACTCCCACAGCTTTCACAGCCTGGGGGCCCTGCAGTGTTGTCACCATTGACCCCAGTCCCCTGCTGCTCCAGAGGACTCTGGGGGTCTTACCACTAAGCTAAGCAGCAGTCGTTGCTGGGAGACACAGCTCTGCTCCATCATCCCAGAAGGAACTGCTGTTGTGTCACTGTGGGACCAAGGCTGTGCATGACCCTCCCTGCCCTGTGGACTGCCTGAACCTCAGAGTCAGAGCTCGTCCATGTGTGCTTGAGTGACACCCTCTGGCTTTGGACAGCTCCCTGTGTGCCCGTCCTCTGGACTCCAGCTTCACAGAGGTTCCGTACGTGCCCATGTTTCAGGCAGCAGGAGCAATGCCATCACATGCCAGCCGATGCCCTAGACTCCAGAGCTCTTGTCCCGCTGTGAGCACCTGTGCTCCAGTCCCAGGTCTGTGTCTGCTCCACTGGCATCCACCCAACAGACACTAGTGCCACCACCACTGAGAGAGGGCTCTAATAAACCACCTAATTTATGACTCAAGAAACCAGAAAATGAGCACATTAAACCCACGTCACCACAGAACAGAGATAGCTGAGAGCAGTAAAGAAATAAAGTACATGGAGACTAGAAAAACATTAGAAAAAATAAAATTGACAAAACTTTAGGTATATTTTAAAAAGTGAGAATATGCAAATAAGTAAAATCACAAATGAAAGAGGAAACATTAAAACCAATACTGCAGATAAACAGAAGTATGGATAGTTATATGCCATCAAATTGGATAACCTATAAATAAGATAAACTCATAGAAATATAAATCTAGCAAGATTGCATCATGAAAAATCAGAAAGCTGAGCAGACAGATGAATAGTAAAAGAGATTGGATCAGTAATCAAAAATCTCCTAACAAAGAAAGACCAAGAACAGATAGCTTAACTAGTGAATTCTGCCAAACAAGTCAAGAATAATTAACACTAAGTCTTCTACAACTATTCCTAACTACTGAAAATTAAAGAATACTTCAAAACTCATTTCATTAAAGACGCAATGTCTTTACACCAAAGCCAGAAATGAATCTACTAGAAAGCAAGTTACAGGGATTAACCCGGATGAAAATAGATGCATTATACTCAACTAATACCAAGCAAATGAAAATCCATAGCATATTGAAAAAATCATACACCATGATCAATTAAAATTTAACTCTGGAAAGCAAGAATGGTTTACAATACATAAATCAATAAATATTATCATTCTGACATGAAAAAGGA
This sequence comes from Helogale parvula, assembly GCA_004023845.1. NCBI lineage: Eukaryota > Metazoa > Chordata > Mammalia > Carnivora > Herpestidae > Helogale > Helogale parvula. Next base: position 15,601 of record PJEM01014861.1, on the reverse strand, counting down.
GGAGATTTTGTGATTTGGACAATGTGGATGAACCAGGAAGACATTAGATTAAATAATATAATCCAGAGAATGAATGACAAAAACAGTATTGTATCACTAAACATGTAGACTCTGAAAACAAAACCAAAACAAAACAAAAAAAAAGCAAAACTCATAAACTGAGGATAAAATGGTGGTTGTAAGGGGCTGCGTGTTGGAGAAATGGGGAGTGTTGGTACAAGGGTAAAAATTATTAGCTGTTCTTAGATGAGCATACTATGAGAATGTAAGGCACAACAAGGTTAATTTTGTTAGTGATACTATATTGAGTAATTGAGATTTCCTGAAAGTAAATACCAACCATTCTCCACCAAAACCAAACAAATAAAATGGTAATTATGTGATAATAAAATGGTAATTATCTTGATTGTGGTACTTATTTAACAACATATACATATATTAATTCATCACTTGCAATCTTTAAGTCTATATAATTTATTGGTTGATTATATCGCAATAAACATAAGTTAAAATAAAAACTATCATTTTCTTAGAGATGAAAATCTTCAAATATGAAAGATATGTATGTATGTGTGTGTGTGTGTGTGTGTGTGTGTGTGTGTACATGTGTGGAGCTGTCATCTGGGGGACTATTCAAATTTAATATTATTCTTACAAAAAGCTACTCTAGGTACTTCTTTCGCTATTTGCAGTTTTATTAAGATACAACTGGCATGGAACTTGTGTAAGTTTAAGGGCTTTAGTGTGATTATTTGACGGGTATTGCAAAACACTTATCAAACTAAGGTTGGTAATCACCATAGTTTAACTCACATAATTACTACCTTTTTAAAATCTTAGTGTTTATTGAGCAAATATATTGAGCCTCATAGAAACTAATTTATATCACACATCTTAACCTTCACTTTGTTTTCAATATTTCCTCTCAAAGTAGAATATACTTAGAATCATACTCATCAATCCCCAGGAACTTTCACAGAAGTAGAAGGGAGAGGCCATGGAAAATTTGTCTTATTTCAAACTGAAACAGGAACAAAAAGAAAATGAAAACACTGATAAACACCAAATGATTTTGGTCAGTAATTTAAAAAAATCGCCCTATAAACAAAAGTACAGATGCAGATAGCTTCACAGGTGAATTCTTTCAAACATTTAAGAAGAGTTCATACTATTGCTCTCAAACTATGCCAAAAAATAAAATAAGAATGAAATATTCCAAATTCATTATATGAGGCCAACATTACCCTGATTAAAAAATAAAGGCTTCACTAAAAAATATATATAGGCCAATATTCCTGAGGAATATGGACACAGAAATTCTCAATAAAATACTAGCAAACTGAATACCACACTAAATTAAAAGAAGCATTTATCATGATCAAGTGGGATTTATTCCTATGCCGCAAAATTGCTTCAATATTTGCAAATCAATCAATTTTGTACTTCACATAATTAAAAAAAACATAAGATCCGTAGGATTCTCTCAAGAGATGCACAAAAAGTACTTGACATAGTACAGCATCCATTCATGATAAGAATCCTCAACAAAGTAAGATTAAAGGAAGCAGTTTAACATCATAAAGGCCATGGATGAAAGACCCACAACTAATATCATCCTCACTAGGGATAAACTGATTTTTTCCTATGGTCAGAAATAAGAAAATGATGTCCACTGCATCACTCTTATTCAACATAGTACTAGAAGTCCGAGACATAGCAAACAGACAACAAAAAGAAATAAAAGGCATCCAAATTGGCTAGAAAGGAGCCAAACTTTCACTCTTTGCAAATGACATGATATTCTATATAGAAAGCCCAAAGACCCAACCAAGAAATTGCAAGAAATAATGCAAGGAGTCAGTAAAATCCCAGGAGAAAAAAAATCAATGTACAGAAATCTGTTATATTTCTATGCACCAGTCATGAAGCAGCACAAAGAGAAATTAAGGAATGAATCCCAATAAAAGTGCACCAAAAATAATAATATAGTAGGAATAAACCAAACTAAAAAGGCCAATGTTTCGTACTCTGAAAACTATAAAATATTGATGAAATAAATTGAAGAGGACACAAAGAAATGGAAAGAAAGTCCATGCTCAAGGACTGGAAAAACAAATACTGTTAAAATGTCTACACCACCCAAAGGAACCTTCACATTATCCCAATCCTTATCAAAATAATAGTATTTTTCACAGAGCTAGAAAACACAATTCTAAACTTTCTATGGAAGGACAAAGACCCTGAATAGCCAAAGTAATCTTGGAAAAGAAAGGCAAAGCTGGAAGCAAAACAATTCCAGACTTCAAGTTATGTTACAAAGCTACAGTAATCAAGAAAGTATGGCACTGGCACTAAAGTGGATACATTGGTCAATGGAAGAGAATAGACAAATGACAAATTAATCCATCTATATGGTCAATTAATCTTCTGAAATGTAGGAACGTTTCTTCAAAAATGATGTTGGGAAAAGTGGACAACAGACTGAAAATTATGAAACTGGACTGCTTTTTACAACATGCAAAAAAATAAACTCAAAATGTAGAAGGAACATACTTAAACATTATTAAAGCCATTTATGAAAAGCCCACAGCTAATATCATCCTCAATGGGAAAAACTGAGAGCTTTCTCTCCGAGGGCAGGAACATGACATGAATGTCCACTCTCACCAGTGTTGTTTAACAGAGTGCTGGAGGTCCTAGCATCAGCAATCAGACAACAAAAGGAAATAAAAGGCATCAGAATTGGCAAAGAAGAAGTCAAACTTTCACTTTTCACAGATGACATTATACTCTACATGGAAAACCCGGTAGACTCCACCAGAAGCCTTCTAGAACTGATCAATTAATTCAGTAAAGTTGCAGGGTACAAAATCAATGTACAGAAATCTGTTGTATTTCTATACACCAATAATGAAGCAGCAGAAAGAGAAATTAAGAAACTGATCCCATTCATGACTGCATAAAATACCTTGGAGTAAACCTAACCAAATATGTAAAAGACGTATAGGATGAAAACTATAGAAAACTTATGAAAGAGATTGAAGAAGACACCAAGAAATGGAAAAACATTCCGTGTTTGTGGATGAGAAGAATAAACATTGTTCAAATGTCATTACTACCCAAAGCAACCTACACATTCAATGCAATCCCCATCAAAATTGCACCAACATGCTTCTCAAAGCTAGAACAAACTATTCTCAAATTCGTATGGAACCACAAAAGACCCTGAATAGCCAAAGGAATATTGAAGAAGAAAACCAAATCTGGAGGCATCACAATTCCAGACTTTAGCCTTTACTACAAAGCTGTCATCATCAAGACAGTATGGTATTTGCACAAACACAGACACATAGACCAATGGAATAGAATAGGGAACCCAGAACTGGGCCCACAAATGTACGGCCAATTGAATTTTGACAAGGCAGGAAAGAGTATCCAATGGACGAAAGACTGCTTCTTTAGCAGGTAGTGCTGGGAGAACTGGACAGTAACATGCAGAAGAATGAAACTAGACCATGTTCTTACACCATACACAAAAATAAACTAAAAAACGGATGCAGGACCTGAATGTGAGACAGGAAACCATCAAAACCCTCGAGGAGAAAGTAGGCAACAGCTTCCTTGACCTCAACCACTGCAATTTCCTGCTTGAAGCATCCCCAAAGGCAAGGGAAATGAAAGCGAAAGTGAACTCTTGGGACCTCATCAAATAAAATCTTCTGCACTGCAAAGGAGACATTCAAGGAAACTAATAGGCAACCGACAGAATGGGAAAAGATAGTTGCAAATGACATAGCAGATAAAGGGCTAGTATCCAAAATCTAAAAGGAACTCAATAAACTCCACACCCAAAATACAAATAACCCAGTGAAGAAATGGGCAGAAAACATGAACAGACACTCCACTATGCTATGACCCAGCAATAGCACTGCTGGTTAATCTACCCAAGGGATACAGGAGTGCTGATGCATAGGGGCACATGTATCCCAATGTTCATAGCGGCACTTTCTACCATAGCCAAATCATGGAAAGAGCCTAAATGTCCATCAACTGATGAATGGATCAAGAAGTTTTGATATCTATACAATGGAATACTACATGGCAATAAGAAAGAATGAACTCTGGCCATTCGTAGGAAAGTGGATGAACCTGAGGGTGTCATGCTAAGTGAAATAAGTCAGGCGAAGGACAGATACCATATGTCTTCACTCATATGTCTAACAGGAGAAACCTAACAGATGACCTTGAGAAGGGGAAGGGGGGGGCGGAAAGAGTTTGGGATAGGAAAGGAAGAAAATAATGAGAGACCCTTTAATACTGAAAACAAACTGAGAGCTGAAGAGGGAGGGGGAAAGTGAAAGGGGGTGATGGCCATTAAGGAGGGCACTAGTGGGGAAGAGTACTGGGTGTTTTATGGAAACCAACTTGGTAAGAAACTATAAATAAAAAATTAAAAAAAATATTGTGGTCTGAAACATCTATAGAAGTTGCTGTTTCCTTTTTTGGCATAGGGTACATAATTTATGGAAGTTCTTTTCTCACTTTGTTATACTTGGGAAACTTTTACTTCTTGTTTAATTATAGTTGTTTTTGTAATTTTTTCCCTGAAGACCACTTATCCTAGAAACCCTGCCTCAGGGGGAGAAGCAATGGTGAATTCTGGCTCTAATCCTCTTCCCAAATTGCAATGACTTGGGATATGATCCTAGAAATTTGATAGTCTTGTCTTCCTACAAGGCAGGGGAAACATACCCTTCATTCCTAGACAAAGCTATTATACACTATTCTATACTCATGATGTATTCTTCTCCCTTTTGTTTCCCAGAATTCTGAAACTGTCAGAAAAATAGCAACAAAAACAACTTCGAATCAATAGAAGTGATTTCAACTAAGGCTTTTGTCCAAACTATGAAGACACTTTGTTTAATTTTGAAAAGATGAACATAAACATTAATACAAACTCTGAAGTGTACTTTAGCAGGTAAGTAGAGATCTTACAACATAGTTGACTCTTCTTTTAAATGTATTTATTTTTGAGACAGAGAGAGACAGCCTGAGCAGAGGAGGGTCAGAGAAAGAGGGAGACACAGAATCGGAAGACAGGCTCCAGGCTTTGAGCTAGCTCTCATCACAGAGCTTAATGCGGGTCTCGAACCCATGAACTGTGAGATCATGACCCGTGCTGAAGTCAGACGCTTAAAGGACTGAGCCAACCAGGTGCCCCAGTTGACCTTTGAACTATTGTAAACATATTTTGTCTTATGCTATTTTAATAACATGTTCTCTTCTCTAGATTGCTTTATTGTAAAAATACAGTGTACAATAGGTACAACACACAGAACATATTCATTGTTTATGTTATTAGCAAGGTTTCCTGTCAAGAGTAGGCTATTCTCAATTAAAATTTTGGGTAGTCAAAAATTATACATAGATTATCAACTGCAAGAGGGGTCAGCACCTCTAACCCCTGCTTTGTTCAAGGGTCAACTGTCTTATTTTCTTACAATTGTTTCTTTGCACTCATTTCCCCCCCTTATCTTCCCTATCACTATTATCTCCTCCTCTTCCCCTTCTCCCTTTTACTCCAGCATTCAGTAAAAGTTTGCAGTTAACTGTATGAGTCTTTAAGTGTCTTCACTTGATGGTTTAATTTCTGCTGTTCCTGCATCTTCCAGTCATTCTCACAGTGCCCTCGAGAAGCTCATTATTTTCTCAAATTCAAACCACTCTTTTCTTTTTCTTTTTTTTAATATAATTTGTTGTTAAGTTGGTTAACAGACAGTGTATACAGTGTGCTTTTGTTTTTGGAGGTAGATTCCTGTGATTCATCGCTTACATAAAACATCCAGTGCTCATCTCAACAATTGCCTGCCTCAATGCCCATCACCCATTTTTCTCTTCTCTGCTGCCCCCCCCAACCCTCAGCAAGTATCTCTTATGATTTGCCTTCCTTCCTTCTGCTTGTAACTATTTTTCTCCTTAACTTCCAAATCCTGCCATTTTAAGCAACGTGGATGGAACAGAAGGCTATTATGCTAAATGAAATAAATCCATCAGAGAAAGACAGATATCATATGTCGAACTTGAGAAACTCAAATAACCATTTAACTACAGAAAGAACATGACATAGTAATACTCCTTAATCCAAAATTATCTTTCCCCTCCACAAATGTATCTTCCCTTTGCCCTATAATAGATTAAGACTTTTTACACAATGTCACCATATTAAACATTTTATGTCTTGATAGTTAGTTGATTCATATGAAAAAATTCTGAAAGATTATTTTAAGAAATCACAGAGAAAACACCAACTTGGTTCCCAAAAAAATGCATTTGACTTTTGCAGTTTTAATTTCATGTCAGAAATTTATTAGTGTCCCTTGTCCATTAAATGTATGATAATGAAATGAATTAAAGAAAGAGTAAATATTCTGATCAAGAAAGAACAACAAACTTAGGAAGGATATTGTCTCACTTCTACCACTGAATCTCTATGTAACTGACTAATTTTAACTCAACTTTCCAAGCCTCGCCCACCAACCTACACAAAAAATTTAATAATAAAACACCACTTATTTTAAAATTTGTTCTCAAACATTATTAAATATCAAGTCTCATAAATCTTATAATATGGAATATGAAATATCTCTTGGCACTTGTCCTGTGCTTTTTGTCTTCAGTCACATAGACATAAGGTATGATATGCATACTCCCAAATAATCAGCTTAGTGAGTAGGTAAAAATGTCCCTTCTCTGCACCGTGTTGGGTTTATACATAAATTTTTGATCCACAGATTCTAGTGTGAAGCAAACTGTCTTTTGTAGAAGCCACTTCTCTCAGCCTGTCAAAATTCATATGTTCAATATTTCCACACTGATTGTTAAGCATGTGGTCTTTCTGACTGAATGCCAAGATAAAAAGTAAGTTGTGATAAATTAACTCATATTTCAACCTTTCCCTTACCCTTGAAAGACCTTTGATAATCTCCCTCACTCTGGAGCCTTATATCTTACAAAGATCACTTAAGGCTGATTTCATATTGTTAGAAACTGATTTGATCATGCACGGATTGGAGCCAGTGAGTAGGGAGTCATGAACATTTTGGAAAATATTTCTGTTATGCAATTGTGTTCAGCTATTTTTATTTTTTTAAACATTTATCCATTTTTGAGACAGGGAGAGACAGAGCATGAGTGGGGCAGGGGCACAGAGAGAGAGGGAGGCGCAGAATCTGAAGCAGGCTCCAGTCTCTGAGCTGACAGCACAGAACCTGATGTGGGGCTCAAACTCATGGACTGTGAGATCAAGATCTGCGCCGAAGTCAGACGCTTAACCAACTGAGTACCCAGGCGTCCCATTTTCAGCTATTTTTATAATTTTCTTTCACATATAAAATATTACACTTATCCCAAAACTCTGTTCTTTTACATGAAAAATTATATAGAATTAAATTTTACTACAACTCTCTTAGCACCTCAAAAAATACCTATCTATCTCAAAGGGAGATTATTAAGAGTCTGTTTCACAGTACTTGAAGCCACTGTTAGGTTCCCTACACTTACAGAAGTTTCAAGCATTTTCCCAAAGCACAATTGTTACAATCTTAAGGTGGAATAGATTCTGCTATAATAAGTGAAAGTCACAACTGAGCACCTAAATCTGGTAGAATGTATCACAGTAGATATTTATATATTGAAAATAAAATTATCTGTTTGGATTAATCCCTTCTTGGCAACGAAAAGAACAACAACAACAACAGCAACAACAGTTAATGACTATCGACAGGGCATATTTAGTTAAAATGCAAGGAATAATTATACAAGAACTTTCTATTATTCCAGGTTAAACTGGGAACATTATGGATTACAAAAACAAGACCAAAGTCACTGAGTTCATACTTCTGGGGTTTCAGAATGAGAAAGAAATAGAAATTCTTCTTTTTTCTGTATTCCTGCTCATGTACATGACATCTCTGATTGGCAACACCATGATCATCCTTTTGGTGTGTGGTGACTACCGTCTGCATTCACCCATGTATTTCTTTGTAGCCAATCTTTCCTTCATTGAAGTCGCCATCACCTCCACGGTGGTGCCCAAGATGCTGGCGAACACATTTTCCCTCACCAAGGCAATATCCTTCGTGGGATGTCTCACACAGTCTATCTTCTATTTCCTTCTGGGATCCACGGAATTCTTCATCCTGGCTGTCATGTCATTTGATCGATATGTTGCCATCTGCAACCCACTGAGGTATACCATCATCATGAACAAACAGACATGCATATTGTTGCTTCTGGGATCCTATTTAGGTGCATTTTTGTCAATGTTGGTGCCATCCATCTTTACTGCCCCAATAATCTTTTGTGGGCCAAATAAAATCCATCATTTCTTCTGTGACAGAGCCCCAGTGCTAAAGCTGGCCTGTACTGATATCTCCCTGGCTGAGTTGGCTGACTTTATCTGTTCTGCTGTGCTGCTCTTGGGCTCCTTGCTCCTTACTGGAGTGTCTTACACCTATATTGTTATTACTATCTTTAGAATTCCCTCTGTTCAGGGACGTCAGAAGGCTTTCTCTACTTGTGTTTCACATATCACAGTGGTTTCACTTTATTATGGGAGCTCCATCTTCCTTTATGTTCGTCCAAAGAAAGGCAATGCAATAAATATTAACAAATTTGCCACAGTGCTGAACACCATTGTAACACCAATGTTGAACCCTTTCATCTACAGCCTTCGAAATGAGAAAGTCAAAGAATCCCTGAAAGATGCCTCCGGTAAATATATAGGTATGCTAATAAATTTAAGAACTCAAAAATGATATTTTTATAGAATTCAATGATTCACATACTTGTCAACAAAATCACTTATTGATGTGATTATGTAAATATTTAGAATGTTACATAAGGGAGAAACATGTGTGAACATATGTTTCTAAATATCTATTCTACATATATTCCGAACCAGTAGGTCCAATGTTCAAGTAGAGTCTCCAAGTCTTTGTAGATAATTAATAAAACCAAAAGTACATATAAACATTTCTACATACATACACATATGTATAATACTCTGACTCTTGATTTTGTCTCAGGTCATAATCTCATGGTTCATGAGATAGAGCCCTGAGTGAACCTCTTTGCTGACAGTGTGGAACCTGCTTAGGATTCTCCTTCTCTGGCCCTCCCCCACTAGTGCACATACACACACACTCTCTCTTCCCAAATAAATTAATAAATATTTTAAAAAACATTAATAAATATTTTCATCTTCTGTTACAAAATTTACTTCTTTTTACAGTTACCAATGTATCTTTGAATTTAATACAAATAAAGTCTTTTATTAAAGTGGTGAATTTACTTTGACTTGATTTTTGATACATTAACTTAAAGTGATATATCCCATTGTAAAATTAACTTTATTTTAAAGGTTTATTTATATTTGAGAGGGGAGTGGGGTGAAGGACATAGAGAGAGAGAGGGAGCCTCTCACTAAAGCACAAAGTCCAATGTGGGGCTTGAGCCCAGAAACTGTGAGATCATGACCTGAGCTGAAATCAGACGCTTAACTGATGGAGCCACCCAGGCGACCCAGACAATTTTTAATTTAAGTTACAGGCAGATCTATTTAAGCTTCTACTTAAGTTACAACTTACAGCAGTTATGCTTCGATTTCTATGCCACAGAAGCTGTGGCAATAGAACTCATAAACAATTAAAAGCTCCTGGTGAATAGGCAGAAGAGGGAGAGCAAGCAGGAAACAATCAGAGAGGTTTACTTATTTTATTTCAAGATCGTTGGGAATGACTTTGTCTATTCAAGACTACATTTTTTTTAACACAATGAGTTTTTTTTAGCATGACAACAATTTTTCAATTTTTGTATCATTTTTGTGTTTTAAAGTTTTATTCATGTTCCACTAGTTAACATACATTGTAATATTAGTTTCAGGTGTAGAATTTAGTGATTCATTAGTTTATACAATATCGAATGTTCATTACAAGTGCATTCCTTAATGCACATCACCCATGTATTTAGCCCATTCTCCCAGCCACCTCCTCTCCAGTAACTATCAGTTTGTTCTCTATAGTTAAGAGTCTGTTATATGAATTGTCTCCTTTTGTCCTCCCAACATTTATTTGCTTCATTTCTTAAATCCTACATATGTGGAAAATCATATGATATTTGTGTTTCTCTTACTGATTTATTTCATTTAGCATAACTCACTAGCTCCATCCATGTTGTTGCAAATGGAAAGATTTAATTCTTTTTAATGGCTGAGCAATATTGCACCATATATATAATAGATACATACATATTATGTTTGTGTACATATATACATAATATATATGATATATGTACATATCTGTATTATATTTATATAATATCTTTTTTATCCATTCATCAGTCAATGGACACTTGGGCTGTTTTCATAGATAAATGCTAGAAACATGGAGTGCATGTATCTATTTGAATAGTATTTTTGTATTTTTTGGGTAAATACCAGTAGTGGAATTATGGGAACAGAGGGTAGTTATATTTTTGGAGGAGCCTCCGTACTCTTCTCTACAATGGCTGCATCAGTTTGCATTCCCTCTTACACTGGGTTCCCCTTTCTCTGAATCCTCTCCAACATCTGTTGTTTCCAGTTTTTTAATTTTAGCCATTCTGACAAGTGTGAGGTGATATGTCATTGTAGTTTTGATTTGAATTTCTCTGAGGATGATATTTTCATGTATCTGTTAGCCATCTGTATGTCTTATTTGGAAAAATGTCAATTCATGTCTTCTACTAATTTCTTAACTGGATTGTTTTGGGGGTGTAGAGTTTTATAAATTCTTTATATATTTTGATTAACAAAATTTGAGTGCCTGAGTGGATCAGTAGGTTAAGTGTCTGACATTAGCTCAGGTCTTGATCTCAGTTTGTGGGTTTGAGCCCCAAATTCGGCTCTGTGCTGACATCTCAGATCATGGAGGTTGCCTCAGATTCTGGGTCTCCTTTTTTCTCTGCATTTGCACTCTATCTCTCAAAAATAAATAAAATTTAAAAATTATAATAATAATAGCCAGACTTATCAAAAAGAGAAGAGAAAAAACACTCATAAATAAAATCACAAATTGACCCGGCCCGCAGGTCAGTCAACACAGGTCCTGAGGGAGGGAGTGAGAGTTGGGGGGCAGGGGGCACAGAGAATGGAGGCAAGACAAGGTTTCTGATCAAGCCTCATTTTATTGAGAAAACACATACATCTTATAAAGGGCTGAAAACAAGGGTTGATTGCTAAGAAACAGGGTCACATGAAAAGGCTAGGGTAAAGGAGAAACAGAAGCTGCAGTTTTAGCACAGCGTCTGAGGAGCCAATAAGAAAGTCCAGACAAGCTGTCTCTGGCCTTGAGCTGGGAGTGATAACACTGTCCTGCCCTGCAGGTGGCCGATCTTAGGTCAGGGCACACATCTCTTCCCCTGGCAGCTCTTCTGGCAGCTCTCCACAACAAATGAAAGAGGAGAGATCACAAGTAATATCACAAAAATACAAAAAAATATAAGAGAATACTATGAATAATTATATGACAACAAACTTGGAAATCTGGAAGAAATGGTCAAATTCTTAGAAACTCACAAACTACCAAAACTGAAACAGGAAGAAACAGATAGTTTGACAGAACCATAACCAGCAAAGAAAGTAAATCAATAATCAAAAATGTTTTAACAAATAAGACTCCTCGGCCAGATGGTTTCTAAGGGGAATTCTATCAGACATTTAAAGAACAGCTAATAGTTATTCTTCTCAAACTGTTCCAAAAAATAGAAATAGAAGGAAAACATCCAAACTTATTCTCCAAAATCAACCTTACCTTGATTCCAAAAGCATACAAAGACCTCACTAAAAAGGAAAATTACAGGCCAATATTCATGATGAATCTGGATTCAAAATTCTCAAGAAAACCAGCAAACGAAATACAGCAATACATTAAAAGTACACTCACCACGGTCAAGTGGGGTTTATTCCTGGGCTGCATAATTGGTTCAAAAATTGCAAATCTATCAATGTAATACACCACATAAATAAAAGAAAGGATAAGAGCCATATGATCCTCTCAATAGATACAGGAAAAGCATCTGATAAGCTAAAACATCAATTCTTGATAAAACCTCAACCAAGTAAGGTTAGAGGAAACATACAACACCATAAAGGCCATATATGAAAAACCCATATCTAATATCTAATTCCTCAATGGGGAAAAAACTGAGAGCCTCTGCCCTAGGGCCAGGAAAAAGACAGCATGTCCATTCTCACCATTTCTATCTTAGACAGTATTGGAAGCCTTAGCCTCAGTAATCAGACAACAAAAAGAATAAAACAAATTCTCATCAGTAAGAAAGAAGTAAAACTTTCTGTAATTGCAGATGACATGATACTTTATGTAGAAAACCCACAAGACTCCACAAAAACTTGCTAGAATAATACATGAATGCAGTATGTACAGTCAGCAGATATAAGTAAAACTGATGTGCAGAAATATGTTGCATTTCTATACATCAATAACAAAGCAGCAAAAAGGAAATCAAGGAATTGATCCCATTTTCAACTGAAGCAAAAACAATGAGATACCTAAGAATAATCCTAGCCAAAGAAGTAAAATCTGTACTCTGAAAAATAGAGAACACTTATGAAAGAAATTGAATAAGACCCCCTAAAAATGAAAAAAAAAAATCCATACTAATAGATTGGAAGAACAAACATTGTTAAAATGTCTACACTACCCAAAGTAATCTATACATTAATGCAATCTCTATCATAATACCACTAGCATTTTTGAAGAGCTAGAGGAGACAATCCTAAAATTTGTATGGAACCAGAAAAGACCCTGAATAGCCAAAGCTATTCTGAAATCCTGAAAGCAATCCTGAAAAAGAAAAACAAAACTGTAAGCATCATGATTCTAGATTTCAAGCTACATTACAAAGCTGTAGTCATCAAGGCAGTATGGTACTGGCACAAAAACAGACACACAGATCAATGGAACAGAATAGAAAACTAGAAATGTACCCACAAATATTGGTCACCTAAGCTTTAACAAAGCAGGAAAAATATTCAATGGAAAAAAAGACAATCTCATCAACAAATGGTGCTGGGGAGACTGGACAGTGGCATAGAGAAGAATGAAGCTGAACCTCTTTCTAACATTATACATAAAAATAAATTCAAAAAGTTTGGAAGACCTAAATGTGACACAGGAAATCATCAAAATTTTAGAGAAGGACACAGGTAGCAACCTCTTTGGCTTCAGTTACAGCAACTTCTTATTAGACTTATTGGGGAAGCCAAGATAAACAAAAGCAAACGTGAACTATTGGGACCTCATCAAGATAAAAGGCTTTGGCACAGTGAAGGAAACAATCAGCAAAACTAAAAGATAACCGATGGAATGGGAGAAGATATTTACAAATGACGTATCAGATAAAGTATTAGTATTCAAAATCTACAAAGAACTTAGAAAGTCAACACGCCCCCCCGCAAAAAAAAAAAAAACCCATATAATCTAGTGAAGAAATGGACAAAAGACATGAGTACACACTTTCCAAAGAAGCCATCTAGAAGGCTAACAGACACATGAAAAGATACTCAACATCACTCTTCATCAGGGAAATAAAAGTCAAAACCACAATGTGATACCATCTCACACTGTTAGAATGGCTTAAATTAACAACACAAGAAAAAATAAATGTTGGTAAAAATGCAGAGTAAGAACTCTATTACACTGTTGGTGGGAATGCAAACTGGTGCAACCATTCTGAAAAGCAGTATGGAGTATTTATCAAAAAACTGAAAATAGAACTACCCTATGATCCAGCAATTATACTATTAGGTATTTACTCAAAGGATAAAATAATAAAGATTTGAAGGGGCACATGCTCCTCATTGTTTCTAGCAGCTTTATCTACAATAGCCAAACTATGGAGAGAGCTCAAATTTCCATCAACTGATGAATGGATAAAGAAAATGTGATACATCATTTTATCAAAAATGACAACAAAACTCCAAGTAATAAGCAGTCAATATACACCTTATTGAATAATTACAGTTTTACTTAACACTCTTATATGTACTTTGTTCAATCACCTGAAATATTTCTTAAGATAAATTAGCCATATTTAGTTGAACTTCTTTATTCCTTATTGGTCTGTTCATGTCTTCAGTTTCTTTATCAGTCAGTCTTGGTAGGTTGTATAATTATAGGTTATTCAATTTGTTGGCATATTATTCTTCCTAGTATTCTCTTATGATCCTTTGTTTTTATGTGGCACTGGTTGTGTCTTCTCTTTGGTACCTCATTTTATTTGATTTTTTTTTCTTAATCTAGGTAAAATGGGTTGTCAGTTTTGTTTATATTTTTCCGTAATTATTTTTAGGTTCAGATATAGAATTTAGAGATTTGTCACTTACATACAACACCCAGTGCTCATCATAATATGTACTCTCCTTAATACCCATCACTCTTCTAACCCATCCCCCACTCACCTTTGTCCATCAACCCTCAGTTTGTTCTCTATCAATGAAAGTCTCATGGTTTGTTTCACTCTCCCTTCCCTCCTCCCATGTGTTCATCTGTTTTGTTTCTTAAATTCCGCATATGAGTGAAATCATGTGTCATTTTTCTTTCTCAAACTGACTTATTTTCATTAACATAATACACTCTAGCTCCAGCCATGTCATGGCAAGATGACATTCTTTCTGAAGACTGATTAATAATACATTATTTATATAATCTTCTTTTTCCATTCATCAGTCAATGGACATTTGGACTCTATCCATAATTTGGCTTTTGGTGGTAATGCCGCTGTAAACAATGGATTGTGTGTATCCCTTAGAGTAAACTTTTTGCAACCTTTGCATAAATAACTAGTAGTAAATTGCTGAATTGTAAAGTAGTTGTATTTTTAACTTTTTGAGGAAACTCCACAGTTTTCCACATTAGTTGCTGTAGTTTGCATTCCCATCAATAGTGTAGCAGGGTTCACTTTTCTCTGTATTCTCATCAACAACTCTTGTTTCCTGTGTTGTTAATTTTAGCCATTCTTATAGATGTGAGGTGATATCACATTGCAGTTCTGATTTATCTTTTTATTCTTGATCATAGTGGAAGATATTTTAGCTTTTCACTCGAGTATAATAATAATTGCTGGCTTGTTATATTTGGTCTTTATTATGCTAGGGTACATTTCTCATACCTAGTCTGTTAAGGATTTTGATCCTGAAAATATCTTGAATTTTCTCAAAAGATTTTTTTTGCACTTACTGATATTGTAATTTTGATTTTTATTCTATTAGTGTGTGTCACACATATTGACATATATTTGACTATCATTGAATAACACATATAAATCCCACTTAATCATGAGGAGTAGTCTTTTTAAAGTACTGTTGGATTAGATTTGATAGATTTTGTTGAGGATTTTTCTTCTGTGTTCATCATGGATATTGGCCTGTAATATCCTTTCATTATATTTTCCAAGTTTGGCTTTGGAATGAGGGTAATACTGTCATTTTAGAATGGATTTGGAAGTATTCCTTCCTCTTTCGTTTTCCGGAGATTAAAAA
>PJEM01014860.1:0-32863 GCA_004023845.1 Helogale parvula | reverse complement strand
CATATATGTGTAAAGGTAGCTTCATTCACTGGTAGGAAGCAGGGAGTTTAAGGTTTCCTGGACCCTGCTCACTCTTGAATTTTCATGTCGAGAAGAAGAGGTATCCGTGACAGACATTTTCCTGTGTTTCACAATGTGGTTGACTGCCATGAGATTCATAGCTTGAAAACGCAAGGCACAGATTTGTAAATCTCATGGAGTTTTGCCAGAATGGAAGGAAAAGAGTCAGCGACATCCCTCTGCTCTTAAGTATGATATAGATTTGTGAAATGATAATCCATTTTTAATTCTTTATTTACTCATTCTTTCTATAAATAGGTACTAATTGCTTACTCTGTGTAGAGGATTGTGCTGGGAGCCATTAAATGTCGACGAGTGAGCAACGTGGAATCTCTTTTTTCCAAGAGTTTAATTCAGTTGGGGTAACTTAGAGGAGGTCAGGCACATTCTCTTCCTACTTGTTAAAAAAAAAAGAAAAGCAAAGAAAGAAAAGAGTGCAAGAGCTAAGTAAAAATGCAGCCAGCGCACCTTTATAAGCTCTGACTACATCTCTGATTCTGGATTTATGTGGGATGTGCTTGTTTGGTGTAATGAAGTGAGAATCAAGGAAAGTAAACCCTCATTGTTTATCCTGTTGTTCGTCATTCTGTTAATTCATTGTTGGGGATAAATGAGTCCTAATGGGTGTTCCTTGAAACGGACTAGCTCAGTGTTCTCATCCTCTTATTAACTATCAGTTTATTGAGGGACGAAGGTGGAGGAGAGGAATGCTGTTGCCTTTTCTTAAAGGGAGGATTCTGGCTGTGGTTCCAGATAAACACAGGACTACTGGAAACATGCCTAGGATTTGGGTTGAGGGGTGGGAAGAAAGGGAGAGAGAGAGAAAGAAGGGAAAGGGGAGAGAGATTCTGAAAGAACACTGGCAGCGCCCAATGGAGAAGAAATAGTCCCTTGCAAGTGATTAAAGTGCTCAGTATTGTGTGCCCAATTAACACATGCAATTTGACCGTGTTTTGAAGCAAGAGGCAGGTGTTATCCTTTTAAGGAGGATGAAACTGAAGTTTAGAAAGACTGTTTGACTCGTCTAAAAACTAAAAGTGGTTTTATAGCGGCCAAGATTTGGAAATATAATCTCCTGATTCCAGGTTTGATGTTTTCCCGCATTCTACAAGGAACTACCCCAAAGTCGGGAGGAATCAGACCTTGGAAAAGAAGGCAGACACAGTGCTCACTGTTGTGTGTTTACCACTCCCCACACGTCCATCCATTCTTCTAGCACACACACATTGTGAGTCTGACACAAACAGGGCTGAACAACACACAGACATCCCACTTTGAGGATGGAGAGAGGTAAAAGGGGGTAAAAATTTTCCTGTTCTAAAGAACTCTGGAACATTGTTCTAGAGCCATCTTCCTGCCTTCTGTATTGTCATTCCATACTGCCTCTTTCTTCTTCATTCCATTAGGTGTATTATCTTTCCCAAATCTAGAAATTTCTAAACCTAGGCATTTTTTTTCTTTTACACCTGCACCAAAGTTGTCACTAGACATTTCTCTAATTTTTTAATGTCCACAGTCTTCATGAGTATATGTTTTTTAAAGTTTATTTTTATTTATTTTGAGAGAGAGAGATAGAGAGTGAACGATGGAAGGGCAGAGAGAGAGAGAGAGGGAGACAGAGTCCAGGCAGGCTCCATATTGTCAGCACAGAGCCCAATGGGGGTGGGGCTCGAACCCATGAACCTTGAGATCATGACCTGAGCTGAAATCAAGAGATGGATGCTTAATCAACTGAGCCACCCAGGCATCCCATAAGTATATGTTTTAATTTCTTGATAGTCTCTCTCTTGAGCAACTGCTTTTAATTCAGCTTCATTTCTCATGAAACTCCTGGAGCCATGTTTTATGATCATATTTAATAATCTTCCACAGTCCTAAGAAAATATAATACCTTGTTTTCTGTATCCCATCCGTACTAGGCAGGGTTCTCCAGAGAGGCTGAACCAATAGGATGTATACAGGTATACATAAGAGGTGATTTATTATGGGAACACACTCACACAGTTATGGGGGACAAGAAGTCCCACAATCTGCCATCCGCTAGCTGGAGACCCAGGGAAGCCGATTGTATAATTCCCTCCAAGCATGAAGGCCTGAGAAACAGGAGCCCTGATGTCTAAAGACATCCCAGCTCAAGAAAAGTGAGAAGGAATTCACTCTTCTTCTGCCTTTCTGTTGTATCTGAGCCCTCAACGGATTAGATGATGCCCTCCCATATGGGTGAGGATGGATCATCTTTCCTTGGTTTACTGAGTAATGTTAATCTCTTGTAGAAACATGCTCCGACATATCCAGAAAGAACACTTTACTAGCTGTCTTGGCATTTCTTAGCCCAGTCAAGTTGACACATAAACTAAACCAGCACAACTTCGTGTTCCATCTCTAGCCAAGCATGATGGACTCTACATCTCCTTATGCCATACCTTAGCATGATTCCTCTACTTCCTCTAGACTAGACTCTACTATCCACTATAGACACGTGGACACACACACACACACACACACACACACACACATACAAACACACCCCACTATTCCTCCATCTTGAAACTCTTCCTCGAAAATGAAAAAATGGATGGGGTGCTTCGGTGGGTCAGTCGGTTAAGTGTCTGACTTTGGCTCAGTTCATGATATCATGGTTCGTGGACTTGAGTCTGGCGTCAGGCTCTGTGCTAATAGCTCGGAGCCTGGAGCCTGCTTTGGATTCTGTGTCTCCTCTCTCTGTCCCTCCCCTGCTCATGCTTTGTCTCTTTCTCCATTAAAATAAATAAATGTTTAAAAAGTGAAAAAATGATATTAATAATACTAGTCACAAAGGACTCATAATGATTAAATAATGTAACACATAAACGGTGCTGTCTGGCAGAGAATACACTTTAATAAGTAAATAAACCATTAATTTTTCATGCTCACCCATACCCCAAAACTCATTTTCCTCATTGATCAATCTTTTGGTTTGGCAGCCTCCTTAGCACTTACATTACTATTTATATAATATTACCTGGTACTTGTCACATTTCTTAGGTTTGCTTGTCTGTTTACCTTCTGTCCCCAAGGACATTGTAAACCTCTGCAGGTCAAGAACAGTATGTGTATGTGTACATGTGTGCAGGCCCGAGAGTGTTCTTTATGGCACCTGTTAGAGTGCCGTGGATACTATAGAATTAAAAGAATATTTGTTACAACTTGGCATATGAAAGAAACAGTAATTTCAAATGAATGCATAAAGGTATAATGGAGATCATGGAGATTAGTCATCTGTTGATTATTCTTTAGAGTGCAAAGCTGCCTCTGAGGACCTCTTTATAACTACTTGTTTCTTTCCATGTACTGTTTTTTATTTCTTCTCCTTCAGTCCTCATATCCAGTCAATCATTACATTTTGTCAGTTCCTCTGTCCTCTTCGGGCTTGATTCTGTATTTCCATTAGTCCAGGCCATCCTCATTTCTTGCTCAGATCCATATTCCATAGGGCAGCCTAGATGGATCTTTCTAATGCGCAGTGATGATTATGTCACTCTGTTGCTTAAAATCCTTTATTGACTCCCACTGTCCTGGGGAGAAAGTCCAAGTTGCTCAATGTGGCAGCCCTAGTTTGAGTTCCACAGAGAGCAGTGCCTGAGCCATTGATTTGGATGGAGGTAGTTTATTTGAGAGATGATTCCAAGGGACAGAGGGAGGCAACCAGAAGAGTGAGATTGAGAAAAAAGAAAAGCCAATTCAGTTTTTTATTTAGCTGCTCACTGTGGTGAGCAACTGGGGTTCAGTCTCCGGGGGGACATCTGATGATTCATGTAGTATCCTCAGAATTATCTCACATGGACGGGATTTAATGCGTATCTACTGACTCCATTTCCATTGGTCTGGAGATGGGCTGCCTGGTCCCCCCAGACTTCCAGCTGCTCCTCAGCTCAGAGGAAGGCTGGAAACAGAATACATACTTAGGCAGGTGAACAATCCATACTTGAGCCATACTGATTTCCTGGACCGCATTTTCTCTTGCTTTTGTTTATTGTATACCTGATCCCTCTGCCTGGAATGCTTTTCTCCTTGATGACTTCTTTTTTCTTTTAAGTTTTTAGATCAGATATTAACTCCTTCAGGAAATCTTCCCTGACTAGCGTCCTCACTCCCTGCAATGTGCTCATAAGAAGGAGTTACATACTCCTCTTGTGTGTCCCTATAATACATTGTTTTTCAGTGCACTTATCATTCTGCATTGCGATTATGGTCTCTCAAAAGACACAGGCCAGGGACTGTGTCTTTTCTACCACTATATCTACAGAGTCTAGTAAAGTAGCAGGAACACAGCAGGTGCTCAATAAATATTCAAAGAATGAGGAAAAATTAACCAGGATATAGTCCTATCTTCTAATATATTAGTCCCTTTTAGTATAAGCAACTCAAAACCCAACCATAGGGGCTTAAGCAAAAAAGATAATTTAGTAATTTAACTGAGAAATCCAAGGGCAAGTCTATTTTAATAAGGATTCAACCTTTGTCCTTGGGATATGGCTCTTTTTGAGGAGGGGCAAGGGGTGAAGAAGTAAACTGAGGCAGGGTTCCCAAGAAGCAGAAACTGAGACCAGAAATCTTGTGCAAGTGATTAATTGAAGGAACACTTTCAGAACTGGGCTGAGGGAAGCAGGGAAACCTTGGCCAAGATGTGGTCTGAGCAGGAGACCAGCGATAGCCTAATTTCCCGGGAGCCTGGGGCATCAATTGTACCACAAAGTTTCTTCTGCCTTAGGGCAAGGCAGATGACCTTCTGTATCCCCCTGGCAATGAATTCTTCATTGTCTGTGGGCTACCTCTAGAGGTGGGGGTGGAGGATAAGGTCTGAAACTTTTGTCTGGGTGGCTCCTGTTTGGTCCAGAGTCGGTCTCCTGGAAAGGGGTGCTGAGAACTTTCAGCAGCCCAGGGATGGGGACGTTGGCCTGGCTAAAGGGGTCTGGGAAATAGTTCTTAGTAAAGAGAAGATGAAGTTTCAGTGATTCTGGAATTGTATGGATGGAGAAGACTCTGGTAAGGGAAACCTGGGGCTTGGTACCTGAAGGAGGGGAGGCAGATGCTGGATAGCCAAAGAGCAACCTGGCTTCTACATTCCGGGGAGCAGGTGCCCTCTATCTGTTATAGGTGGTACTGCGCCTCGCCTTCCGGCTCCCCCCCCCCACCCCCCCATTAGATAGTTGGTAAACAGGGCTGGAATTTATTTGAATAGATAGGAGAGTTTGCTCCCGATAGTTCCCTGTATTGTCATTTTATTTGGCTAACCACCCAAATGTCTGAATACAAGATGCTGGTGGGCAGCAAAGGAGAAAAAGTGAGCACTGCAAAGGGCCAGCGAGAGGGAGAACTGAGCACTGTCTCCGTTTTCCGCTTTTTCACATTCTGGGTAAGGAGAGATATCGAGAAATTTACTCCTAAATCCTACAATCAAAGAGGCCTTGTTATGCTTCATACCATCAGTTAGAGAATCTGGGGGAAAAAAGAATCTTTAAAAACCAACCAGAATGCTTTCAGCTGAGAAGAAATGTAAAGTTTCTATTTTAACCACGAGCCTTGAGAAGTTTGTAACATTTGACCTACCTAAAATATGAAGAAGGTGCCACCCGATCATTTTCGTTTCTGTCTTTTAGTTTCCTTTTATTAGCTCTCGGTAGTAGACCTTAACAGATCTGGCAGATGGAACATTCACACTTGGGATCATTTGCTTTCACAGACCCCTTACCTCCTTCAAGCATCGCAGTAGATTTATTTAGACCATCGTGCATTTTAGTGGTCGCTCTGTTCAGATTTCCACTTGAACATATGTCTGTTATAGTTTGTGAACTTCAGTTAATGTCTTCAAGGGACAACCATGAGAAAATCCCTTAATTGGGGTTCTGTTTGAGTTCGATTATTAAGGATAATGAGCATAACTATTTATTAGCCTAAGTAAGCCCCTTTGCCATGGAAACATCTGTCATGTGGAAGGTACTAAGACTATATTTTGCTGGCAAGCGTGGTGTACATTTCTGCTTCAGTGATGAAATTTAATCTTACCACCAATGAAAGACATTGCCATTATGCCATGATATAAAAGATGCCCAACTAAAGAGAAGTGTAAACTTGACTTTAAATAAATGCTTCTAGCAATTGTTCCTTTTTCCCCAAACACTAATTCCAATTTGAACTCTAACCTGATGTATTCTGTTGAATTGCTCTGATCCTCTTCTTTTGGTATGCTCTTCTCTGCTGTTCCCAAATTTTAATTAGTTTTCAAATAGCAGTGGAGAACGCTCTTGCCTGCTGTAGGTGGGATGAGCCTTTGGAATGAGGACTGGTGGGTGGTCGGATGAACGTGCGTGAACGGCGGGCAGGCTACATCATTGCTGGTTGTAGAAACTGCCGTTTGTTGGTTGGCATGCCTCCCGTCAGGCATGATACGATGCTGGTTTTCTGCAAGTTCAGTTGTTGACTGTCTTTACAGTTTTTGCATTATCATTGTATTGCCTGTGCAAATTTTCATTGAAATTTTTCCCTTAAATTGACTCATATGTGAAAAATTTACATACCATTCTGGCCTCCTCTTAAGTAGTAATATCTAGGTGTCTGAGGTTTGATGTGCCATTTGCACAGGTTTTTTCATCTGATCTAGGATACACATTTCTTTTCACATTGTTAGCATATCTGGAGTCACGACGTGTCTTACAATGGAGGCTAATGACCACCCTCGCACTTTCTGTTGACCGGGCAGCGGCAGGCCTGGTTCCTAGCTGTCATTGCCTGACACCTTCTGGTGAGAAGAGGAAGGCACCAGCTAAAAACTTGAAGAAAGGACGTCAGTAGCATGGGTGAAAATCCTGAAGTCCCGGAAGGAACATGCTTGAAAAAATGCAAACTTCACCACTGCTGTCCATGCCATTGATGATGATTTCACGTGGCAAGTTGTGGCCATTGCTGACCTCAAGTTTAAAAGTGAGTCAGAAGAATTGGGTACTTGATTGTAGAGAAATTTAAGATATATTTTAGCCAATTAAATTTGGTTATATGATCATTTGTATGTATGCCCAAGTGTAATTTATTTTAAAATAATATGTCCAGAGAAGCTTAAAAGAGTTCTTTCTGTAAGAATAAAAGATGTATGTTACCTAACAAGAAAATATTAGGTCATAGTTCTTTTCCTTTTTTCTTAGGAGTACATTAAATAATGGTGTATATTACAATCAAAAGTGTCTCTGATTTGATGACATATTATATTACCTTTAATACACATTCAAATAAGCAAAGACCTTTCCCTTAAATCTGACTGGACCACTGTACATATAATTACTGAAATCAAGAGTCAGACACTTAACCGAATGGGCATCCTATGCGCCCCCAGTTGTTTTATCTTTTAAATGGGTGTCTTAGGTAGATTCTCTCAGAAGCAGGCCCTGAACAAAAATGTGAGTGTAAATAGTATTTGGGATTCTAGGAAGCAAAGGTAGTGGGGAAGTGAGACAAGGAGAAAAAAGAAGTCAATGTAGGTGTGTCCATGAGCAGGTCGCCATTGTGGGCAATTGAGACGGGATCCCCCTGGGATCCTCCAACCTGGGATGTGGAGAACATGCCTTAGAGTTAACCCATTCGAGGACAAGGAAGCTATTTAGTTATCAAGCACTTATTTATCAAGTACTTGGTACAGAATAAGTATCTTGTTAGCAAGCAGTGTTCTGTATTACTAAGAATTAGTCTGCAGTTGTTAACTCCGTAGTAGTTTGGTCCTGCCCCAAGCACCTGCAGTCTTCTCCTGGGGCGAAAGACCAGGTGCCTGCAGGAGGGAGCTGTTGGTGTGTATGATAGTGATGAGTGCCTAGGGAATAGGTGCATGACATCAACAACACTTCATCCAATAAGAATAATAACATTACCCCCACGCACTGTTTTTTCTGGCTATTAAATGCAATCAGACATACTAGCACTGGTATGTAGTAAATTTTGATAAATGTTGGCTAACTTATTACATTTCATTCTCATTTTGGACTGATAACCATCTTACCAAGCTGTTGGGCTGCAGTTCAATACACCTTAGGTGATGCTTCGGTTTTTGTGGGTCCTCCAAGTATTTCTTCCCTACCTCTTGGTTAGCATGTCTTCACTCCAACGGGCCAATTGGCGAACCTGTAAGAAATATCTTCTCTCTATATTTGAATGTCCCTCCATTGTATGGTGCTTTAGAGGATTTTCCTCTTTTGGGTATTTGTTAATTTGGCTCCACTCTTGACAAATACTTAGTATTCAGATTTTTAAAAAAGATTTTTCAGATCTTTATGTACTTTAGTGGACATTCTTTCATCTCCCATCAATACTGACAGCTTCCCTTTCCCCTCCTAACTACACTTAGATTTATTGGAGTATAAACATTCCTCACCATTACAACCATGTATAGTAGTTTTATGGTTTGGTCGAATAGGCCTAGCTGTTCCTATTCCAGTCTTCAGGAGTGGGCGTTAATTGGCCTAAGTCTTTAAAAAAATGCCACCTCCTTGATAGAATTTTTAGTTCAAGAATGGGCATCAACCCAGGCCTAAGTCAATCAGTATATAATATTCCTCTGGTTCAGAAGTAGTTATAATATCTACAATGGTCCAGTCAGATTTAAGAGAAGGGTCTTTGTTTGAGGATTGAGAAGAGACTGCCTCCCTTCTATTGGACCAGAATGAGAAAGTCTGTCTCCTTGACTGCTGCTGACAGCTATAAATTCGAGAGGCTGAGCTTGAGCTGTCCTTGTGGATGAACGAGTAGAGATTAGTAAAGGAGGAATGGGGTGAGTCTGTTTTAAAATATGGCCAACTCCAGAGACTCCTGGAAGGGTAGAATGGGGATAAATTTTGTCTCTCTTGCCTGTTTTCTTCTATCTATGAGGAGGTGGCAAGAATTTTTTCTTGAAGTTCCTCATGAAAGATTAGAGTTCATAGAGATAGATAACACAAATACTCCTTTTTTTCATAGACTGAGAGATGTTCGATGGTGAGCGTCAGCCCTTTTGGGAAACCACATGGCCCTAACAAATACGCTTGCAAGAAAACCTTCCATCCTGTGTCTCCTACAGTGAAGCTGTATCAGGATGTTTGCATTCCTTGGTAGATGGAGAAGTGAAAGGAGAGTCCTAACATTCTTTGTTTAGGAGAGACTCCCAAAATTTGCCCAAAGGTAGCACTGTGCTCCAAGCCAAGCCACAAAGTATTGGGAAGGATGATGTTTCGTGGTCACATGTGGAGGATAAGAGATGGTAGGGCTCAAGGGTTCTAAGTCCTCAAAGAGCTCTTACCACACGTAGACCTCCTTGTGGGGGCTCTGATGCAAGATGCTGGGTCCCTCGCTCTGTGAGCTGGGCTGGGCTCCAGGGGGCTGCTAGAGGTCAGACTGTCTCAGTTGGAACCATGTTCCATGATTCCGTATCTTCGTAATCTGCTCCTGGTGTTTTCATTGTTATTAGTTGCCTAATCAGACTTAAGTGGATTGTACTGGAAACAGAACTCCTATCCCTGGACCCAGACCCTAACATGTTTGGTGAGGAGAGAACCTGAAGGAAAAGCAAACCATTTGAGTATCTATGTTAGAGGTTTTGCTCTGGAGCAGAGTCGATCACCTCACCTTTTGGTCTTCCCATGGTGTGGGTATCTCTACAGAGAGAAGTTTCTTCAAGTCTTTGATACCTCACTGGCTCCATGGAAGATACATTATCCAAAAAGACAAGCCAGAAAAAACCTTTTCACACAGAAGCCAGGACTTTGGCCTCTTTGTTTGACTTGACTAAAGCCCTGCTCCTCAGCATCGCTGCCCAATGGCATCCTTGGCTGTGATCCTCTTTGGGGTGCTTTCTGGGTGATGGGTCGGAAGGAGGAAGAAAGTGCTATGAGGCGAGGAGACTTGAGCTGTTCCTAGAATAGACGATACCGTGGAAACTTTGTAATGCCAACCTGGACATTACTTCCAGTTTATAAAGTGTTTTCACTGGTATTTCTTACAGATCTTACTGAACATTAAAATGCACAAAGAGTTCCTTGAAGACAATACGAAGCACACGTGATTCACTAGCATACAAATTTATGCATACAATTCATACATATTCATGAAGGCACTTCTAGGAACCCATAGAATATTAATAGTAGATTGATTTGGGTAGGGGTAGGGCATGTTATGAATTAGTCTGGAGGTTGAGGCTAAAAATAAGAAAAGGAGAAGGGAGGTAAAGGAGGAATGGAGCATCTCTTGAGTGTAGCCTCTTTGCATGTGTTCTCACGTATGCAGGTAAGGACTAATTTATGAAAGAGCTGTTACTCTTCCCGTTGGGCTGACACCTAACATCACAGACAGTAAGCAACAGAATCCACCTTCAAACACAAGACTATGTAATTTCGAAGCCTGAATTTTGTCCATCAGCACCACGTTTGCTTTAGTGATCAGGTTAAATGGAACTTTTATGTCAGTAAGTTGCTCTGAGCTAACCTAGAGTGCTCACTATCACCTTGCTTGCTTATCAGTGTTTTCCGAGTTCCCTCCCCATGTTACCTACCCAGACTTTTATTCTGCGGGACCACAGCGGAGACATCGGTTCTATCAAGGCCAGACCTCGGACTCCAGCCCATTCCCACATCTCGCCTGTGCTGTTTCTCATATCTGGGATGCCCTCTTCTTATGGATGAAACAAGTGCTTCCTTTCCCATCTCTTGGTATCCCTGTCCACCCTTGCCCCCACTTTTGGCAGTTAGATCAGCAATTTTCACCTTTGGATCAGACGGCAGAAGTCAATGCTTGGGATTTATTTCAAAAGCTTAGCCCTGGGAGGAAAGAAGATATTTAGACACCTTCACAATACGTAGGTTGCAAAACTGAAAATAGATACGTGCTCTCAGGGCTGGGCCCGGAGGAGAGCAGCAGAAAATCAGAGAGATAGAGGTTCTATGTAGGCGGATCCCAAAGAAGCTGGCCTTTAAGAAGCTGAGTCCTGGGGGTGAGGTGTGTTCATGGAATCCCTGCTTGTTTGGAGGACTTGAGAGTAGAGATAGCCTGTGCCCTCAGACGAGACTTCATTGTACTTCCACTTGACAGGGGGCAGTGTAACGATGCCCTGTGCTGAGAGGGCCCGAGGAAGTCCCTGCAGCTCTGAGTGTAGGGTAAGTAGGTGTCCCTAACAGGGTAACTGAGACAGGACACCCAGAGAACCATCAGATTCAAGGATCCTTGCAGCCAAGAGCATGGAGGATGCAGCTTCATGCTATATGGACTGAAAACGGATGGAGAGGAGGACATTGACTCAGGTGACAGTGTAGGTGTAAGAGGCTGGGGCCCAAGGCACCCCTCTCCCCAGACCTGAATACTGCAGAAGACCCTCCTCCCCCAACTCAATTTAGACCCGGTGAGGTAGGGGCAGGTTAGGTTTCTGCCTTGCAAAGGGTGCTCAAAGCCAAAATCTATTCAGCTGAAACAAATTATCAGTTTGTGAAGTAATATTGGGAGATCATTGGAACAGGTAGGGGGAGTGGAAGGGTAGCCACTCCGGCCCCATCATGGGTCAGCTCCTCTTTCACTTCTCTTCAAGACCCACTTCTCTGTTGTGGGAAAACTTCTGTTCCTCAGTCAGAAAGCTTGAGGTGACTTCATTTGCAGGAGGGACGCAGACAGTTATTTCTGGCAGCGTTTTGGGTGGCAGAACCAGTAGGGGGTCTGTTGGAGACAATTTCACTAGCTTTGCAATCAAATGGAAATTTGCCTGGAGACATTTCATCCAGCATCAGGGGAGAAAGTCACGGGGAAAATGAAGAGCGATGCAGTGTGCTAGCAAGAAGCAGGTTGGCAAAAGTATCTACAAGTGAAAAATATTCCCAAGGAATTAAACGCACACAAATTAAAACCACAGTTACTGTTTTATGATGACCAGATTGGCAAAGATAAGAAAAGAATGATAATACCTAGAGCTGGTGAGGAAAGCTGGTAGAAATATAAATTGTTTGGTTTCCTCTGGAGGGCAATTTGGTACCATGGATCCAAATGTAAACTGTTTCCCTTGGGGTCAGCAGTTCTAGGAATTTAACCAAAGGGAAGGATCAGACATGTACAAAAACATGTATGTGTGAGGTGGCTGATGCCAGGTTTGTTTATAGGAGTGAAACATTAGAAACCACAAACATATTAATCAAGAGTGAAGCAAATAAATTACAGAGCATACGTATACCAATCCACCATCTATGTGCAAACAAATCCAGAGACGTGATATGGACATTGCAATGATATGCAGCTAGATATTTATTAGTGTAGTATGGCATTTAAGATACATTGCTAAGTAATAAAAACAGCTTACAATCAGTATATTTGGTATGAATGAATTAAAAATCTGCATAGAGGTAAGAAGCTGAGGCTCTAATGTATGGCGTGGCTGGACTTAATAACACAAGTCTGCACACTTGAAAGTTGTTGAAAATAGATCTTACGGGTTCTCAACACACAGGAACTGTGTGAGGTGCGAGATATATTCCTTATCTTGGTCTTAGTAATCATTTTATAGTGTATCTGTATATCGAGTCATCATGTTGCATACTTGGGATATATACTAGGATCTTTGTCAATTATTCTTCAATAAAATTAAAAGATATGCATATGCATGGACAGAGAGAAATCTGGAGGTCTCTACACCTAACTATTTTTTTCTTTGTTTTCTTTTTTAAATTTACATCCAAATTAGTTAGCATATAGTGCAATAATGATTTGAGGAGTAGATTCCAGTGATTCATCCCCAAGGTATAACACCCAGTGCTCATCCCAACAAGTGTCTTCCTTAATGCCCCTTGCCCATTTAGCCCATCCCCCACCCACAGCCCCTCCAGCTACCCTGTTTCTTCTCTGTATTTAAGAGTCTCTTATGTTTTGCCCCCCTCCTTGTTTTTATATGATTTTTGATTCCCTTCCTTTATGTTCATCTGTTTTGTATCTTAAGTTCCCCATATGAGTGAAGTCTTTGTCTTTGTCTTCTTTCTCTGGCTAATTTCACTTAGCGTAATGCCCTCTGGTTCCCTTCACATAGTTGCAAATGGCAAGATTTCATTCCTTTTGATTGCTGAGTAATACTCCATTGTGTGTGTGTGTGTATAATATATATATATATGTATATATATATATGTATATATATATATATGTATATATATATATGTATATATATATATATGTATATATATATATATATCACATCTTCTTTATCCATTCATCTGTCAGTGGACATCTGGGCTCTTTCCATACTTTGTGGCTATTGTCCATAGCACTGCTATAAACTTTGGGGTGCATGGCCCTCTTTGAAACAGCACACCCATATCCCTTGGATAAATACCTAGTAGTACAATTGCTGGGTCGTAGGGTAGCTCTATTTTTTAACTTTTTGAGGAACCTCCACCCTGTTTTCCAGAGCGGCTGCACCAGTCTGCATTCCCACCAGCAATGAGAAAGAAACCTTCCTTCTCCCCATCCTCGCTAACATCTGTTGTTGCCTGAGTTGTACATGTTAGTCATTTTGACTGGTGTGAGGTGGTATCTCATTGGTTCCACCAAACTATTAAAGATAGACGTTTGAGGGCAGAAGTGATATTAAAATGATTACAGTGATTTTATGTTCTCCTTTTTCACGTAAATGAATTACCTGACAAACTTTTTTAGAATGAGCATGAATTACATATTTATATTTATTTAAGTGCTCCGGGTGTTGGATCAGGTGACCTCCAAGGTCCATCCCTCCTTGCTCTGCTCAGCTTTTCCCTCCCCCACAGCATTTTTTCTCTTCTCTGAACTGTTATGGGCAGTTAAAACCTGAGTTCTGCCCAAGGTACGAGTTCAATAAAGTCTTTTCATTAAAGATCCTGTTGGTGGTGAACCTGTCATGTTCATGTTGTTTCTCCAGCAGCTTCGTGAATTCAATTTGCTCCTAAATTATTTGGCACCAAGCATTATAATATATATTTTTTGATGGGTCATTTACTCTTATAGACTTCTGAGAACCTATGTGACTACAAATAACCTTTTGTTGATTGTTTTGGGTAGAGACAGGGTGTGGAAGGAAAAGGACCATCTTGGATTTAAATGGCATTTTCAAATGGGGCTTGAAAACTGGGAGTAGGTAGGGTCAATGCCAAGCACCTTATTAGGAAGAGAACTGTAGATCTTTGTAAGACAAAGCACCAACAACCAATGCATCCTGGGATCCTTGTCTTCCCTCCTTCCTGGTAGTCAGTGCTGAAGCTGCTTTCACACTGCTTGGGGAAACTGGTCCTACGGAAAGTCGAATGCCTGTCTGGCTCTGGTTGTGACACAAATCTGTCACTCCTGGGTCAGGGAGAGACAGCAGGGAAAGCATCACCCTCGAGCATAATTCAGGCATTCAATCTGGGAACCAATGGTCTGAATTTCAAACTGCTCCCTAACTGTTGATAAGCCAACTGAAACAAAACTCCCGTTGCAAGGAAGTATACCATGGAGAAAGAGAGAAAAAAAGAAAGATGAAAATCTGAGAGGAAATAAAGGAAGGAAGGAAGAATCAAAGGAGGAAAGAATGCAGGAAGGCAAGAAGAGAATAGTTTGGAAGATAAATGTTTGGGGAACTTTTACAGATACTATTTCTGAAAGCAGTTGTAAAGATTTTTGAAGGCCTTGGACTGTGCCCCCCTTACCACACTTTAGGGAGGTTTTGGGACCTTGGGAATGAGAAAGATGAGAAGTCAGAAAGACTGGGTGGAGCTGTAGCTCTGTCACTCACTAATTGTGTGACTCTGACTCTGCACAACCCCGTCTGGATCTACCTTGAGAACATGGGCATGAACTGGAACATTCGAAGTTTCCTACCAGCTCTAACATGCCATGTCTTGAAGTTCTAAGAACACACATTCTAAGAGAGACAGGCAGGATGTGTTTGTGGTGGCCATGTTGCATATGGACCCACCTGTCTCAATTTTCCACTTGCCTTATTTCTTTCAAAAAAATTTTTTTAAGTTTATTTATTTTTTGAGAGACAGAGAGAGATAGAACGTGAGAGGCGGAGGGGCAGAGAGAGACAGAGACACAGAACCCAAAGCAGGCTCTGGACTGAGCTGTCAGCACAGAGGCCTATGCGGGGCTCGAACCCAGGAACTGTGAGATATGACCTGAGCTGAAGTCAGGTGCCTAACCGACTGAGCCACCCAGACGCCCCCCACTTGCCTTATTTCTACCCTTTGTGCTAGGCGGTGACTGTCAGAAGTCATTCTCATAATTCCTCACAGAAAACGGGCCAGGCTCCTGTGAAAACAATGATGGATATGATTCCCTTTGATTAAAATCTGGGCTAAGAGGTTGCCCAAAAATTTTCAGTCACATAGAAATGACATGATCCCAAATCCTTAATGATGTTTAGGTTTGGTAGGTAGCGGACTTCTTACCTAAGTTCCTGAGTCTCCATAAGAAATCTGTGTAAGACTTGGCTTCAGATGTACTATGCTATCCTGTTTGTGTTTCTTTTCAGGATTAGTATAAAATAACAGCATGGAGCCTCAATGAAAAAATATTTCTGAGAAATATTGTATATATAGTAAATGAATAAAATTAATTACATTACTTTGATCATAAACGTAGCGTTGGGTATTTTACATGGGCACACACCTAGGTAAGCGCCATCCGGATGAAGACATAGACCCATCTGCCACTCTGCTTAGACCGGTTACCTCTTCCAACCCGCAACGCCCCCAAAGGTCAGCTGTTTTGACTTCTATTACCATTGATTGGTTTTGTCTGTCCTTAAAATTTATATAATGGATTCATGCAGTATGTACATTTTGGATCTGATGGGAGAATTTCTTTGGTTCATATTCATATCGCTGAAAACGCTTATTTTAGTCTGGTCCATGCTTCTCTTAACTACTTTAGACAAAAGGCCACATAGACATCCTGACCTAAAGTATATGTTGCCTGACTACCATATGTACTGTTATATGCAATGTTCACTGTGCAGTTTTACAGGTGCCCTTATTTTTTTATGTATTTTTGAGACACAGCACAAGCAGGGGAGGGTCAGAGAGAGAGAGGGAGACACAGAATATGAAGCAGGCTCCAGGCTCTGAGCTGTCAGCACAGAGCCCGATGCCGGGATCAAACCCACGAATTGTGAGATCATGACCTGAGCAGAAGCTGGCTACTAAACCGATTGAGGCACCCAGGCGCCACTACTCAGATGCCTTTAAACTCATGTCAAGTACCTCTTGGATCAGGTGCTATAAGAGTTAGAGAATCAATGGTGAATCTAGAGAGACAATCAGACTCTGTGGAAAACAGATGAACAAGCTCAGAAGTGAACCGCCATAATTGTGAAAAGTGGCTAAATTGTTCCCAAGGATACTCTTTAAAAAGACATAATAAGAGGAGACATCTCACTTCTGAACAATGAACCCAAACGCCTAATTCATTAGACTTCCAGGCCCAACCAGAAATGCAAACAAACATCCTGCTATTCGGCATCGCGTCACTAGATGGGGATCTTGAGTCAATCATCGCTTGCTGGTTTTCTTTATCTCTGGGTTTCTTTATTTGAATCTGTTTTATCGAGGGTCTGAATACACATAATAATACAAGTTTACAAGTCTGGGATTTCACTTTTTTTTTGGCTGAACTTTTTGGGGATGGTATTTTTGAGTAAAATGAATTCAGTTTTAAATGTATTGGCTTAATTAATTTCTCATCTGGGGTCCCGGAGAGGTGGAAGAGCCCCTGATGGGCAGGCCCTGTGCTATTAATCTGGTGTTTATTTCTGGCAGAAGCGACCAGTGCTTATTCCCATTGCCCCCACAGGGTGTGGCTGGTTGTGGAGACTGTCATTAAACTTCATAACTGATTGAAAGAGGAAATCCTCACTAGAATGTGCTCCACAGCTGCTGACAAGTGAACTCAACTCTCCGATTTCCATAGAATACGCAGGTTCAATCTCTTTATTTATAAAAACCGTAGCGGTGAAAGCTAATGCTTTTTGTCCTTCTTTTTTCACAGTGAAATTCCAAAGTGATTTTTATACGTCATCCTGTGTTGACCTCATAGAAGAATCTAGATGTATGAAGTAAAAGCCTTTGCTCTCTCTTTCATCTGTCAGGGCAGTCATGCCATTCAGGAATAAAATCCCCGGCTTACGGTGACTAAAGCAGCCTGTCCTCATGTATAAGTTTTCAAGAAAGGGCAGGAGCTGGACAGTTTTGCCTGTGACGCGCTGACCTTCTATCTAGGGACAATGTGGCCGCTTAGCTTTGGCTGCTATCTGAAATGAGTTTGAGTGTCTCAGCTCATTTCCTAAGAAACACAAATAAAGCCCGCATAATAAAGCGTGCAGTTTGGGATTATTGCCAGTCTCTGTTCAGAAGGTGCCCAGAACTACATTTCGGAAAACTAAATTCCTGTTCCACGTAGATAGAGACTCGTGTATTTTCAGATGGGTCCAGTTGGAGGGCACGGAGGGAAGAGAGAAAAGAAAATTGTCAGCGGTGAGCACCACGCTGGAGGAAATGACTCTGGTGCCCCAGGCTGAAGGCCCCCGCAGCAGCCTCGAGGACCCCACATTCAAACTGGCGGCTCATCTGACCCCGCGTGACTGGAAGTCGAGGGCCGAGGCTGCCTCTGCTCTCCCATTTCGTCTCCTGCTCTCCAGCTTCTTCAAAGCTGCATAATAAAGAATGGTATGGACTTCACTTCTTACCGCCTTCACCTGCCCCTGTCACAGCTCCCACTCACAGAGCGGCCACCAGGCAGATGCTCCCAGGTTCCCTGTCAGGGCTTTGTCTCCACTCCGCCTGGCCGGCTAGAGAAATAGGCCGCAGGGCCTGCTTGTGGCTGAAACAGGACTTTGTCACTTGGGACGAACTCGGAACCAAATGTTGTGAGGATGAGGTACTTCCCCCCAAATGGCTCAGAGTTCAGATCCAGAGTGGTCATTGCGCCAAGGGAAGATGTTTTCGTCTGTTTGCATGTTCGTCCTTGCATTTCTTTCTCTTAAACAAAAGTAAACCATGTTCATTAGAGAGAATTCTAGTAAACGCAGATAGGTTCGAGAAAGATTTTAACTGTCTGTATTCCTCCTACATAGATACAAACTGTTAAATGCCTGCTTTCTGCGTGCCCTTCAATCAAAGGTGTGTGGGTACGTACATAGGTAATTTTTTATAAAAGTAAGAGTCATTTTGTACATACTGCTTTATGACTTTTATTTTCGCAAAATGCTATGTTGTCTCTTTCCATATATTACTAGGCATTCGTTTTGAACCTCACATTTGGCAGCTGCCTTATATTCTATCATAGACAATTGTTTATTTTTGAATAGTAGACCATTTCTCCCCAAATTTATTGATGATACAAAGCCATGATTAACTTTCAAAGGTGATTTTTATTGTATATTCTAGCTTTCAAATATATCCAATTATTTATAAGTATTTGACTACTGAGAGATTCCTTCCAGTATGGGAAACTATGCCTTTTATAGAAACATGAACGTAAGTCAACGTTTATAAAAAATAAAAATACAACCTTTTCCTCTCCCCATATATGTTAAATTATATTAAAACACCTCCACATATATTTACATGAATTGTATGTATGTATGTGTGTGTATATATATATATATATATATGTATATATATATATACCCTAATACTACCACATGATACCCCCTTTTAATGTAATATGTAATGGAAAATGGTTACTTTAATTCTTAGGGTCGATTCTTATGTGGGCAAATGGAAAAAAATATGCTAGGAGTACGAGATGCATGAAAAATGTTTTAAAGTCTTTATTGGGCTTGAAATGATGAGAGTTTACATAATTAATCATAAGGGGATGTTTTTAGTCACAGAAATGATCATTAGTATCGCACTAGAGTTAAGTAATCTTTATAGCAATATAAAAATGCCATTTCACCCTTAGATCTTACCGAGATTTTGTCTTTCTTTTATGCTCTCTGGCATTACAACACTCGGTAATTGAATGCTACTTAATAATGAGGGTGGGTAATGAAACCATCTAAGCTAATGTGTCCATGGAAATTTCTGAAGCACAAATCCCAAATATCCCCACAGTGTGTTGGGTTAGCCCAAAGCTAGGAAAAAGAGAAATTAAGTGCTATCATGGTGGTGTTTAAAAAATTACTCCCACTTTTAAAATTAATAGTCTTTGTTCTTCTTCTTCTTCATCTTTGTTTTTTTTTTTTAAATGATCTTTTAAGATGCAAATTCTGTATTTCAGCCTCGGTTCACATTTTCATCAATTGCTTTGGTGGGGGCCATCATAAATTTTAACTCTCCTTCCTAAATTATAAGAATGTCTGGGGTGAGTTTTTTGATAAACAGATGGCTCATATTTGGTCTATTTTGACAAAGAGGCAAAAATAAAGACAATTAGTGAGTTCCATTTGCTCACAGGAAAATATAGGTCAATAGTCAACGGTGCAGCCTCTGGAATCAGAGTGACTTTGCTTGTACCTGGGTGCTGGCCCTTACTTGCTGGATGACCTTGGGGTGATCTGCTACACCCCCTCCCCCCTACAGAGGGTGTTTCACCTGAAAAATGATGATAAAAATGTAAAGATTAAGCGAGGAAATGCAAGGTGTGCACCATTGTACCTGAGAGAGAAAAGAAGTTTAATGCATTTTTAACTATTGTTTAAAAAGTTGGCTAACCATATTTGAATATGGAGTGAAATTATACTGTATTTTGATCCCCAAACAAATAGCCTATGAGTAAAGATGGTTGCAGATTTTTCAGTCTATTTGGTTGGAAATAATTGTGCCATCGTCTAACTAAAATCCCTGAAGCACTTACTTCAAAGACATTTACATTTATAGAAACAAAAGCATACAACTGTGGTGTAGGTGTTTTGACTTTTCTCTGATCTGTTCAGTGAAATGAGCCTTCAATTGAGATACTTGTCTTCTTATCACAAATGTGTTCTCATAATGGCTTTTAGCAAATGTAACTTATTGAAAATAGGAAAAGCTGCCTAAAGTATCATTTAATGAAACACCTTTAAATTTTAAAAAGCAAGAATATCTCTTGTGCCTTCGAAATGGAACTTAATTGGTTCTAAACATGAACAGTTGGATTTTGATCTCTGTGTATAAAAAAAAGTTTGATTTTGACTATAAGACTGGTTTAAAATTTAACTGCAAGTAATTGATTTGTAAAATTTCAAAAGCAACACTTTAATCCCTTACTAAAGTATTAATAAGTTAATAACCTTATTTCATTGAATTTGCTCTTTCATTATATAAGTCCAGCTCTTTGAGCAGGTCCTTGTTCATTTAAAAAATATGCTCTTATTTTTTGAAACATCGATCTTACTGTGTAAGAAAAATGAATTTGTAGCATCTTTTCTTAGTTGCAGTTTTCCATTAAAATTTACCTTTGCGTGAAAGTGAGGTGGGGGAGGGTGGGAGAGAGTGACCAAGAAAAGGTTTCTTAATCTTATACTAAATGTGGGCTCTGAATTTTAGCAAATCTGGTTTTTAAGAAGTAAATCTCAATTTTCTTTAATCTTGACTGGCAATAGATACAGTTGGCTAGAGGATCATCCGATTCCTTTATCTCTACATTTTAAAAAGTGTCCCTCTTATGACTATCACATAGAAAAGAATATAAATCATGTCCACCTCATAATAAACAGACTTTTCTATTCAGTTTTGTGGGAAAAGGTTTATACAAACTTGTTCTGTGTCTACACTCTGATTATCAAATTTTTCTTAGACTTGGTCATATATCTTTTACAAAAATATTGACATCATCCGTTTTATGCTTGGGATGACTGTCACTTCACTTTAAGAAAAGAATTCTTTAGAACTTGAGTTATGTCTGTTAAGTACCTCTCAACTCTTAGAAGACTGGCATATTTAAATGCTCTAATGATGGGAAAAAATATAGAGCAATTGTCTTCCATTTGAGATCAATAAGCTAACTGATTTAAAAGGAAAAGCAAAAACAGATGATGCTTTCATAATTTGTTTGGTTCTATAAAAGATGATGACTGTCTGAGTCTGTGTGCATAAATGGGAAGAGCTAGGTTTAGTGATTCATAAGACGTGGCGCTTCTGTCAGCTTTTAAAAACAAATAGATCTGTGTAATGGCTAAAGGTAACTCTAACATCATAGCTCTGTTATAGGATAGGCAACAAAGATTCCTGACCACATATATTATAATTTGATTCTAGATCTTTTTCAAAAAGAAGTTTATTT
Source organism: Helogale parvula (assembly GCA_004023845.1). Taxonomy (NCBI): domain Eukaryota; kingdom Metazoa; phylum Chordata; class Mammalia; order Carnivora; family Herpestidae; genus Helogale; species Helogale parvula. Next base: position 11,566 of record PJEM01014860.1, on the reverse strand, counting down.
GTTTATTTTGAGAGACACTACAAGTAGGGGAGGGACAGAGAGAGAGAGAGGGAGACAGAAAATCCCAGGCAGGCTCTGGGATCATAACCTGAGCTGAAATCAAGAGTCAGAGGCTCAACTGACTGAACCACCCAGGCATCCCTGATTCTAGATCTTTTTTAAAAAGTGTATTTCTTTTTTAAAACTCAAGCCTTTGGATATCAGACCTTCCAATAATTCATGACAGTTTTCGACAGGTTTAGATAGAGACTTTGACTCAGGAGCAATTGGGAGGATAAGATATTTATTTTCTTGTTTGCTTCATATGATCTATCTAACTCCATGGAAATTAAGGTACATGACAGCAAATTTATTTTTTTAAATAATGTATCCTTAGTGCCTAGAAGAGGCACATAGTAGGGCTTCAATAAGTATTTGTGGAATGATGGCATCAAGTGAAGAAAAGAAAATAATCTGTTCAGAGAGGAAGAAGATACAACAACAGAGAGGCAATGCCAATTTTTAACCACAGCAGACAAAGAAATCCCAACTTCTCTAGCCCTGAAGATTTGGAGATGGGCATGAGTGATGGTATCCAGTTAAAACCAGGCAAGGAGTGTCATTTAGCTTTCTAGTTCCCTCTTCAGTCACCCTGCAGCCTGCAGTGCCTGGCTGCCTTCTACCCCTCTGCCTCTTGGTGTCACGGGAGGTTTCTTCCTCTCCCCGTTGCCCTCCTCCCCTGCTTGGGTCAATATGAAGCCTGGACTTTCTGGGTAATGAGCGGGACAGTGATATGGTTGAGAATTTGGGAGGGTCTCAAGACACACTCAAGTGTCAGTCCGGGATCTGCCACTTCGATGTGTCTGACCCCACACAAGCTCCTTAGTCTAGCTCAGCCTCATTTTCCCCATCTGTATACTTGTATTGGTAATAGTTGTGCCTGTCTTGTTGGCCTGCTGATGGATGAATGAGAAGTTGCCTGGTATGAGTTCCCAACGATAAAGACATGTTGTGCGTGGCTAATTGCTTTCAAGAAGTAAAACTTTGGGACGCCTGGCTGACTCAGTTGGTTAAGCATCCAACTGGGGCTCAGGTCATGATCTCACAGTTCGTGGGTTTGAGCCCCTGAGTTGAGCTCTGCGCTGACAGCTCAGAGCCTAGAGCCTACTTGAGATTCTGTGTCTTCCTCTGTCTCTGCCCCTTCCTCACTCACACTCTGTCTCTGTCTCTCAAAAATAAATAAATGTTTAAAAAAAAAAGTAAAACTTTACATAGCGAGACCAGGAATAATGCTTTAGCATAGGACTGGCTCGCAAGAAGCCTTTGACAGTATGTGAGCTTCTGCTTCCATGCGGGTTTTTTCATTCCTCCCAGTGTTGAGAAACAGAATATGAGTAGGAAGCAAAGAAGGTAGAAAGTGGGAAGACTCTGAGCCTAACAAAGGCTTTGAGGTGAAGGGTAGTTCTATATTTCACAGCATCCCTGGGCTTGCATTCTCCAGGACCTGAGATGAGCCACACATATGTAACTCTCCACACTGAAGTGATCTATATGCATTCAACCCTTTCCAGTCAGGGCGTTAAAATTCTTTCTATATATCATCATGATCATTTGAGTTTTGCTGTTGCAGAAGACATTTCTTCCCAGATTTTGTTTCTTTTTTTACGTTGACTTTAAAAGGTTCAAATAGCATTTGCCATCGGGTTGTTGTGTTGGGTTTGTTAGGCTGGGGCTGTTTATGTTTTTTATACGCTGCTGGGGGGAAGACTGTGGTGCTGCATGTGTGGTCTTGTGGTTCAAGTGGTCAACTTGACTATGGGTGTGGGTAAGCGGTTCACCTTTGAAGAGAAAACAAGAAGCAATTGGACAGGCTTTTCCCACTTAACTATTAATAGTCTATTTGAAGACAAAAAGAACTCTTTATTAAAATACCTACGCATAAACATAAGCCGAGGCTACTAAGTTTCGTGAATCAGATATGCAATTAGAACAAGAATAATAAAGAAAATAAGCACCTAATTACAATTTGGATGCCTTGGTCATTAACCTTTAACTGTTATGAATGTGAATTCTTTTCGCTTGCTTCCTTTTGTAACTTTAAACAAAGATAGAAGCAATCGGGGCTATTCCTTTTTACGAATCTCTCCTGACACCCTCGGTGGGCCTCTTCTGACTCCTTAGAATTCAAATATCTTATCTTTCTAGCAGCCTAAAGCTTTCTCCTGCCTCTTTGCCCTCCCACTTTTGTATATACCGGTCTCTCCATCAGGAAAGCCCTTCCTCTGTCACCCCTGATACTGAGATTTTGTTCAAACGTCCTCTCTCATAAGGGAGCCTCCAGGCAGAGAACTCTTTAAGAAAGCATTTCATTTTTTGTGGGTTCCTATTAATCAACTTGTCATTCTAATTATGTGTTTACACATCCATCTCCCCACCCAGCAAGACTTAATTTTTTCAGGGACCTGGCTTTGGGGTGGGTTTCCTTTTTGTTTGTTTTCTAACATAACAGTTTTATTGAGATATAATCCATGTGCCATGTGATTCAACCGCTTAATGTGTATAATTCAATCGTTTTTAGTATATTCACAGAGTTGGACGACCGTCTCTCCGCAATCAATTTTAGAACATTTTCATCACCCCTAGGACAAGCGTTGTACCTATGAGCAGTCATTCCCTTCTTACTCCTCAATTGTCCTCTGCTTAACCAGAGGGAACTACTAATCTATTTTCTGTTTCTGTAGATCTGCCTATTCTGAACTTTTTATATAAACATCATTTTCTTTTAAACTACACTACACAGAAGTAGAAGCAAAGAAAGTTCATGAAAGGCCAGATTCAAAAATGCATCCCTAAATATTATACCTTGCTGCGGGAGAGAAGCCCACAGGAATGAACCCTATTATTTTAATTATGGTATAATACAAATACCAGAACATCACAAATTACACTTAACAAAGAACATTTAACCTGCTCTTTCAGGGAATCACTGTCAGCAACAACATACCAGGAGGCAAAGTTAGTTGGTTCCCCTCACATATTTTAGGGACTCAGTTCTGTTCAATTTGGATAAAATCCTGGAAGAAGAAAAGCCACCTCTTAGTATTATGCGCAAGCCACTTGCCTTCTCTTGTCATAACTGAATGCTGACATAAATCTTTTTTTAATAAAATGAACTATTAAAATTATTTCTTTCCTGAATGATGGCTGAAACAGATGTATTTTAATCTACAGGGCATAGAAAATGAAATTTACATGTCACTGAGGTCTCTCTGGTTAATAAATGTTTTAAATAGAAGGAAAGCACTAAGCTAAATAAATATGAAACTCTGCTGCTTTGCATAAGATTAAAAAAGTAAAATTAGAGGTCTTTTTCTCCAGCAAAGAACTGATTTACAGGGTAAAGGTATCTTACACTATCAAATACCAGTTTTTTAGAATATCATGAAAATGCTGCCTGGCTGTTCTTAAAAAAAAAAAAAAAGACACAAAGGAAAACAAAACCCTGCAATATGTGATTCAAAATGTTGCCTCTGCATTTCTAACTGGATTGGTGTGCCTGCTATGTGAGTTCCAGCCTGATTGTTTTCACTAATATTGTGACATTTTTTCTTTTTTTGTGTGCTGCTGAGCTAAAAAAAAAAAAAAACAAAAAACAAAACAAAATAAAACAAAAAAACAACAACACCCATTCTATTTAGGACCTGGCTCTAAAATTTTACAATTTGTTTTTGGATATAAAATATCATAAGGTTTACTTACATTTTGTTTGTTGCTGTCAGACAATGCCCATGATTCAAAACGAGGAAATTGAGGGTGCCTGGGTGGCTCGGTCGGTTAAGTGTCAGACTTCAGCTCAGGTCATGATCTCACGGTCCGTGGGCTCGAGCCCTGTGTCAGGCTCTGTGCTGATGGCTCAGAGCCTGAAGCCTGCTTCAGATTCTGTGTCTCCCTCTCTCTCTGCCCCTCCTCTGCTCACTCTGTCTCTCTTTCTCAAAATAAAAATAAAGACATAAAAAAATTTTTTTAATGAGGAAATCAGAACTGCCCTTTAAAAGGCTAGGCCAACAAATTTTTTTTTTCCTTTAAAAAACAAACAAACAAACAAAACTTTTCTTGGGCGCTTTGAACTGTTGCCAAACTAGATAAAGGCAAAAATGGCTGAGTTTTCCAAAACTGTTTGCATGGAAAAGCTTCAAATAACTTTCATGGACAGGCGGTCTAAACAATGCATGCCACCAATCCATCTCCCCACCCTGTTCATCCCCCCACCTTCGATGAGATGTATCGTTGGTGGAACTGACCCTGGAAAAATAAAATGGCTGCTTGATGACCTGCCTTGTACCCCAAACACCACAATGCCTTGAAAGCTACTCTTTTCATTGTAGTCAATGGGCTGAAAATACAGGAATTCTATTCCAGATTCACCTCTCTATAGTTAAAAATTGTGGTAAAGTCGTTTTTTAAAAAGTGTTTATAGGAAGGGCTCAGGTGCTACCCTCGTCTGATTAAAACGGGTTGTGGGTCCCCCTTCTGCTTTTAAATTGCAACAAGACAGACTCTGATATGATGCACAGATTTTTTTTGTAACAACAAACTGAGTTTTAGAATTATAATTTAGAGTGTATTGGATGTATCACCAAAAGACAGGGTGTTGTGCGATTGTAAGGGAGTATTGTATTGCTGCGAGTCTGAGTAAATCTAAATCTTTTCAAGCTTTGGTTGAGTGGGTTAATTCCAGGACCTGAATTACAAGTGCAATTTGAATTACATTGCAAACGCTGAACTCCCTTCACTTTAGCGAAGAGCTTTCTTTCCCCCTTCTCAGACTTATGAATTCTAGCTATTTTGATGGTTTTCAAATGTTGAAATATTTCAGTTAGCTGTAAAACATAGCAGTTCCAACTAGAAATGGAGGAAATGATTTTGCCCCTTTGCCCCTTTGTTTATTAATTCCCCCCACCCTCTCTATTTTGGTTTGCCTCTATTTTGTGAAATCTCCATTTCTGACATCAATTTAAGCCTTTAAAATCGTAGCAACCCCTGAGCCATTCCAGGCAGTCCCATATTAACCCTTTGATCCTAGCATATTTTGTAGAAAGAGTGCCACAAACATTAAGAACAGCCCGGGCTTCAGGTTGGGGTGGGGGGTGGTGGGGGGCGACAACAAATGAACAGGTAAGAAATTAACATATGGTCTTATGTTACAAATTGGGATTTCTGATTTGAGCATTTTCCCAGCCATCAACATTGATGAACATAGTCTCTCAGAAACCCTGTGAGGTAGAGCCACAGGATGACCCTGATTTCATAGACAAAGAACAAAGAGGTTAAGTGGATTTTTTAGAGTTCGAATTCCTGTCTCCCAGGCTGATTCTATCCACCGGTCCTCTGAGGGAAGGATGGAAAAGTCCAGCAAAGAGGAAACAGCAGGCTTGGGGTGGGACCGGGGGTTTCTGCTGTAATGCTGGAGATAATGTCAGACATTTTAACAGTCGGGAGAGCTGGTAGACAAACTGCCTGGTAATTATTTAAGAACATAGCAATTTATTTGTAGCATAAAGTCTAAGATCAAGCTGCTCAGGCATGACACTATAGTTTTCAGACTGTAAAGGTATTTATCTCCCAGCCTTCACAAAAGAAGTCTGATTGAATAATTGTTGTCAGAAGACAAGAAAATACAGGTTCATATGGGGAGTTCAAAAGCTTGGCAAATTTTTTAAGAGAACCTGTAAATGGGGTACTAACAGTGTAGAAAATTGCAGTAATCAAGGGCTTTCAGCAAAGAGCTAGAAATGAGTAATCAATCTAGAACACTGTACACTGTGGTGACCGTGTATTTTGAGGGCTTTGTTCATCTGTGCCTACATTTCCCTCCCAGTTTTAAAGTCCCCATCCATTAAAGCACCTTGCCCGCATGGGACCTGGGCAATGTGGGAGCTCATTTACTGAGGACCATGGAGGACAGGAGGGGACCGTGTCGGACGCGCCCACGACCCCCCGCTGTTCTCACTCAAGAGCTTATCACTCCAAACAACAGGACTGTGGATTTTCTCTGGCTTGCACGTTTATTGCTCTTCTTTCGTTTTCTCTTGTTTTCCCAACATCACAATTTAACTAAGGCAGATTTATCCAACCAAACCTTATGCAACTAAGAAAATGTTTCCTTGCAACCACTGAATATTTCCGAGAGATGTTAGCTAAATTTAAAAAGAGATAGCGAAATATATTATTTTCAGCTTTCAAAATTATTTAAACAAAACACTCTGCTTTTCTCCAGAATGAGAGGGAAGATGGCTTTGAGGAAAACTATACTAAAAATGACCGTGGTTCCAGATCAGGGCTTAAAATAGAGTGAAATTTCATTTTTAAAAAATTATCTAATGTTTTCTCTCCCAAATCTGTATTTTTTAAAACGTTCTGCTTCGTAGGTGAACATTTTATTCTTTGAATAATTTCCTTATTACACATACATAAAAGCAAATACAACTTCACACGTTTATTATATATTTCAATAAATCTATAACTTAGAATATCTCAATACACCGTCCAGTTAATCCAGGCAAAGTGGAAATTTTTCAAGTGGAAAAACGCGAGAAAGTGTCCAAGCAAGGATTTGTGTCATCTATTAACTAAAATAGTGTCTAAAGGCGGAATCCTATATTGATGGAAAATACAGTGACATTTGTTCCTCTTCTGTTTTTTTTCTATTTTCGGAAAATAGCATCATTAGGATAGGAATGATTCAATGTTCAGGCAGTAACTTTTAAAACAAAGTCAGAGGTTGTAAAATTTAACGTTCTTGTAACAGCATTAACTTACTCGGGTTGTACATATAGTACATTAAGGGATCACATTTGCTGTCTTCCATGTAATTGGAAATATTCTATATGTACAATTTGAGTGAGTTAATGTTTCTAGGAGAACCTTAACTTTTGCATTTCTTGACTTTTTTATGTTGGAATTTGTAGCTTTAACATTTGCATTAACATAGTTATTTGCATTTCATTACAGCTGATGTTAGCATATTCAAGGACTGAAGTCATGAGTGAGTGTTTACTTAAAGATCTGTTTAAATGAAAATATTCAACCTTTTTTTTTTGGTTTACATATTTATGGTTGGCAGGTATACTAATTTGAGACTGTGATATTTTGGTAGGCTAACTTAAGACTAACAATTTTTGTGCATGAGAATTTGGCAACAATTGAATAGGTGAGTAAAGGAACATTTGCTACAACAATTTAGCAGCAATATAGATATACAAAAAAGTGGAATTAACATCAGTAGATTGTTTGACTTAAAAAGCAACTCTCAGGAAACTTGTCCCAGAAAGGGAAGACTGTCACAGCCTTTTATAGTATTTTTCTGGTGCTTTTGCTGTTCTAAATGCTCTTATTATGTTCTTTTAAATATTCTTCAGTTGAAGGGAAGAATACTATTTCTCTGATTTTGAGTATAAAGAAAACAAGTTCTTAAGAGATCATATGATTAACCCAAAGAGAAAAGAGAGGGGAGGGCATGCTATACTAAAAAAAGTATGAAAATCCAATGGTACCTTGATTTTTGGAAATTTATATGAAGACATAGATGTAAATAAATGCAAAATGGCCGGAATAGGGGAAAGATACCTGTTCTTTTATTTTATGAAGAAAAATTTATCATAGAAATCCCTTGCTCAGACTATAGACCCCATGCAGGCAGGAGCTGCCCTGTTTTTATATCCTTAGTGTCTACCACATGCTAGGAACATGTGAACTATTTTTCTAAATAACTCAGTAAGTGCTGAAGAATAGCCAGTTGCATTAGTCTCTATACTTCAAATTATATTAATCAAAAGTTATACTTTTAGGGGACAACTACTACTTAAGAGTGGAATGAAACCAACTCTGTCCTGTCATAGATTATACTCCTTTATATCTTAGGAGAGCAAAAGTCGAGACCCTAAAATATACCTCTTTGGCAGATTGGTTATTTTAAGCTGGCTACAGAAGACACAGGAAGAAGCTCTGAAAAACAAGTAGAAGTTACCCGTTTGTAAGATTCCTTTACATTTATGAGGGAAATCACCATTTGCAAGCCTGAGTCCCTCAGGAGGAGGCACGTGACTCAATCTCTAGGAAGTATTACAGTTGGAGAAGGCACTTGGACCTAAATCTGTGTAACAACCCTACCCTTGTTTATTGTGGTTTTACTGGTTCCCTTCCCTACCTGACTCCCCACCCCCAACACTTTCTTTGTCTGGTATTTCAGGTGGTGGCTTCAGGCATTTCAGGGAGTTTATCAGTTTTCTTGGGTCTCTCTCCTATATACAGGAGGTTTACATGTTATTAAACTTTTGTCTTCCTTTTTCCTGTGATTCTGTTTCATGTCAGTTTGATTCTTAGACCAGCCAGAAGAATTTTGAAGACATGGGAAATTTTTTCCTTCTCTCAAATATAAATAAAAATGTTTTTAGGTATTTGTGAAAATTGTGCATAAGGATGTTTTAAAAGTGATTATATATCTGTAATAAGGATTTTGTTTTCTTAACTGAAAATTGGTTTCAGTTAAATTAAGTTAAAACCTTTTGGTTAAAGATTTAGCACCTTCACCACAGAAGGTGCAAAAATTTGAGTTTCATAAAACTTTCAGCAAATAAAAATTTCCTGTTCCCTTTAGTGGGTCTTTCCAGATAGACTAAAAATCAAATTGACACGAGACAGATTATAAGGAGAAAATCAAATTTAATTTTGTGCTAAGAGGAACCCACACAGAGATGGAAATTCCAGACAGGTAAAATGAGGTATATATGTGGTTCTGATCTAAGGAGAAGGCGAAGGGCCTGGAACTTTAAAGGAAAAGAATGCAGTTCCAGGAAGATAAAGAAAGAGTGTTTGGTAAATAAAAGTGTGCTTGGGCACTCAGAAACAATGGGAAACAGAGAACTTTGATCAAATAGGTCTTTCCAAGTTTCTCCCTATCTGCCATACCTAATTTATATCATAACATAGTTTTCTGAGGTGATGGCTCTCTGCCTGGAGCACGTCCTCTATCTATATTCTTTTTAGGCAGTTTAGAGGCGAGGTAAAGACTTTTCCTGTATCTGCTAGGCTTCAGTTGCTTTTGAACTCAAAATAATCTTCATGCCAAAGTGACTTTTCTTGGGGTGGCCTGCCCTTGGCCCCTACAAAACCATAGTAAAGATTAATATAGACACTATGTAGATTTAAATTTTGAGGGGAAAGAGTGATAAAGAAAAGAAATAAAAGAAATGTGGGAAAAAATCCAAGAAAATAAAAAGTGGTACATCACATTTATCTATTCATTCAACAAATATTTATTGAGCACCTCTTATGTACGTATGTCTGCATTCAATAGTCTCTCAAGTTTTGCGTCCCTCTCTCTCCCCAACTCTCTTTCCCTCTTCCCCTCCCCCTGGTCCTCCATTAGGTTTCTCCTGTTTTCCTGTTAGACCTATGAGTGCAAACATATGGTTTCTGTCCTTCTCTGCCTGACTTATTTCGCTTATATGTGCGTATGTCTGAATGCTGCGTTTACTGCAGTGAAGGAGACAAAGACTGCTCTGATGGCATTTGCCATCTAGTGGGTAAGGCAGTAAGAAAAGAAATATGTAACTAAGATTATTCCGCATAGCTAAATGCAATAGATAAAACAGGGTGGAAGGGAGCTATTTTACACTGGATAGTCAGGGGAAGGAGATAGATTTGATGATCAGGGAAGACTCCCCCCAGGAGGTCACACTTGAGGTATGACACCTGAAAGATGGAAGAAGGCAGCCATGTGACATCTAGAGGTAGAAATTTCTAAGAGCAAATAAAGCTGAGCCTGATGTGCCTGAGTCCCATAAATGAGGTCAGGGTCACTAGAAGTGACCGAGAAGGAGGCAAAATGGCAATAGGATCCTGATCATGTGGAGCTTCCTCAACAGTAGAAGAGCTTGGATTTTACCTCAAGTGCCATGGGCACCACTGGTGGTAGAGACCAAGCTAAGATTTATTCGTTTATTCTTTCATTAACCCATTCATTCATGCAGACATCTGTTTAATAGGCTTTATTTTAGAGTCATTTAGGTTCACAGCAACACTGAGTTCACAGTACAGAGTTCCCATGTACAGGCCCCACCCCTCCAAGCTCCCCCCATTATCAACATCCCTCACCAGAGTGGTACCTTTATTATAATCGATGAACCTAGATTGACAACATACATAGTTATCACCCTACGTCCATAGTTTACATTAGAGTTTGCTCTTGGTGTAGTATTTTCTATGGGTTTGTCAATGGATAGTCACATGTGTCTACCATTATAGTATCATACAGAGTAGTTACATTTCCTTTAAAATCTCTATGCTCGTGAGTATTAATCCTTCCCTCTTTACAGACCTCAAGCAGCCACAGATCTCTTACTGGATCCATAATTTTGCCTTGTTTTAAGAATGTTCTGCAGTAGGAATCATACAGCACATAGACTTTTTACAGTTTGTAAGCTTCTTTCACTTAGTAAGATGCATTTAAGTTGCCTCCATGTCTTTCTCTGGCTTGATAGCTCCTTTCTTTTCAGTGCCGACTGATATTCTTCGTCTTGATGGACCACTTTACCCTGGCCACGTGTCTTTTCATTCAGCTCAATACGTGCCAGATATGTGTTTGTCACAGAGGATATAGTGATTAGCTAAATAAATTTATCTGTGGAGCTCTAAGTCTAGCGGGGAAGATAGATGTCAAATTAATAAAAAGAATGAATGTAAAATCACAAGCGGATATGTGTTCTAAAGACTGGAACACCTTTTTTTGGTCATGTGTAAAGAGAGCTTTGGAGTCAGAAAAGGATTTCCTGACCAAATGATACTAACTTAGAGTGAGGTCTGAAGAATAAAGTGAAGAAGCGGGCAGCAGGGGAGAGAAGAGCATTCCAGACAGAGGAAACTTGGTTCATTCAAGGAACAGAAAGAAGGTCCAAGAGGCTAGAGTGCAGCTCTCATTGGGAGGCAGGGTAACTGACTGCACACGAACTTGTGGGCTGGAAGAAGGCCTGATGGGTTCCAAGCAGAAGAATGAAGACTGACATGGGCAGAAGGCTGTGTTGGAAGAATAGAGGCTGGGGGGCTATGAGAGCAGGGAGAAGACTTTTCAGAAGTCCTTACAGCAGGACCAGTGGCTTGAATATGGGTGGTGGAAGAGGAGATGAGGAAAGTAAGCAGGCTGGAGAGGTATTCTGGAAGTGAAATTGAGCGGAACGGAAAGTGAAGGAGGAGGGGAATGAAAGTGGTCTCCCAGATTTCAGGCCAGAACAAGATGAACCGAGACAGGGTGCATTAGATGGAGATCAGGGTTGACTATAAAATAATCTAGTCACCTTTTTCCATATCAGGAAAAATGTATCATTGGGCTGCTACCAGCTGTAAGCAGATTCTAGAACCAAAGAGGACACATCTTGCTCAAACTGTAAAGAGGAAAACCATCTATCAGGGCCAGCGTTTCACAGAGGAACTGTAAGTACCAGAATTAGACACGGAATTCTTTTTCTTGTTTTGGAACTTAGTGACTGAGCAAAAGTGAGACTCATGCAAATTTTAGTAGAGCTTTACTTGT